>JAYDZE010578077.1:0-11365 GCA_034509125.1 Monilaria moniliformis
AAATATATATATATATATATATATATATATATATATATATATGCATATATTTTTATTTTTACATATGTATATATTTCATATATGTTTATATATTCATGTATTTTTTGTTCTGATTTTCGGTTTTTCAGTTTTTTTTTTTAGTTTTTTGGATATTTTTATGAAATTTTGATTTTTTCGGTTCGTATCGGTTTTTCGGGTTCAGTTTTTCGGATAATTTGGTTTTTTGGTTCGGTTCGATTTGAGCACAAAACCGAATGCTTACTCCTACCTAACACCACGAATGTGAATAAAAATATTTAAATGATTACATTGTATAATACCTTTCAAAATTACTAAATAAATAGTAACTGTTTTTCTATTTTCTAAAATTTATAATTGGTTAGATTGCATAATGCCTTTCAAAATTACTAAATAAATAGTAACTTTGTTTCCTTTTTTTTTTTTGAGTTCTTGTCGCTTTTTTTTTTCTTTTTTCTTTTTTATGCTGCAGATTAAACCATATATCACAGAATAGGTATGACATAACCACATAGAAAGAGTAAAACATTATTTAAAATTATGTTGACAAATTCAACCTTATAAAGTATTAGTGGAATTCAAATATATAATTTTTAACCTTAAAAATAGTAACTTTACCCAATATTTACAAAATCTTGAAAAATATTATTTTGTCCATATCCTTCCCAATTACCCAATACGCGCTGAGGCAACCGTCATCGTAATTCATAGTCTTGTCATTTCGTATCTTTGAAATGTCCAAGATTTCTCCCCAATATAAGATAATAATAAAAATAAAAATATGAAACCACCATGCAAACCTCTCGTTATAAATAATACCCTTCCTTTCTCATCATCTGCACCTCAAATTCTCTCCATCATTTTCCCATCCAAAAAAATGGCAAACTCTTCCCAAAACCCTCCACAATTCATGCTCTTCTTCACAACAATCATCATATTCTCCATGTCACCAATTTCACTGACTGCAAACGCGCTCTCGAATTGCCTCCTCACGCCCGATCTCGACCTGCGTCTCCGAACCGATCCCGATGCCATTAGAGCAGCTTCGAGCGACTACGGAAATCTGGTCAAGCGAAATCCTCACGCAGTTCTCTACCCTTCATCAGTAAACGACGTCGTTGAGCTCGTGAGGTTGTCCAACGACTGTCCTACCCCGTTCGGCATTTCCGCCAGAGGCCGCGGCCACTCCGTGAGGGGGCAGGCGGCGGCGCACGGCGGCGTGGTGGTGGACATGGCTTCTCTGGGAAGAAACGGCAGCCGAATTAGGGTTTCTTGGGACGCCGCGTTAGGGTATTACGCTGACGTCGGTGGGGAGCAGCTGTGGATCGATGTGTTGCGGGCCGGGCTCGAGCACGGACTGGCGCCCGTTTCTTGGACGGATTATTTGTACCTCACCGTGGGAGGAACGCTCTCTAATGCTGGGATTAGTGGGCAGTCGTCTTTCTATGGCCCGCAGATTTCCAATGTTCTTGAGCTCGATGTTATCACAGGTTCGAATATCTCAAATACTTTTTCTTTTCTTTTGGTCTTTTGAGTGTGTAATTGGTGATGCATGTTCTGTTAGAGAATTTCATAGCATAGTAAATTAACAAAAATATTTTAAGAATTTATTTATTTTGGATATGATACAAGTAATAAATGAATCTTTAGCCTTGTGGCTAGAAAGTAAAGTTAGCAAAAAAATAAAATAAAAAAATGGATGAGATGTAGTTATCAATGAGTTACTGGAAATATTTACATTTACTAAAAAAACTAAGGCAAGCGGAGATGACAGAAGCCGGTGGAATTTAGGAATGTGATGACAAAAATTGAAGATTTTGTAAGGTACTAGGTATCACGTACAGAATCTATGATAGCAAATAGGTCGATACCAATTTTTGGCACTTTTGTTAAGTGTGCTGGGTGGCCCCACACCTTAATTTTTCACATTTTGGCTCACATGATAATGATGCAGGAAAAGGGGATCTCCTGACTTGTTCCGAGGAAATGAATTCGGAGCTATTTTTCGCAGTTCTTGGGGGGTTGGGGCAGTTCGGCATCATAACCAGAGCAAGAATCGTCCTTCACAAAGCACCAACCAGAGTGAGTACATGTGTGTATTATGATCTTCATTAATTACTTCTTACATTTAATTTGATGGTTCTAATTTGTATCCTTGAATAGGCGAAATGGGTGAGACTGATTTACGATGATTTCAGCATGTTCACGAGAGACCAAGAGCATCTGATGATGAAGGGGCCCAACTATCTGGAAGGTTCCATTATTACAGACAAGAGCCCTCCAAATAATTGGAGATCCACTTCCTTCTACTCACCTTCCCAACATACCAAGATTCAATCTTTGTTGAAGACCAGCGGAGGCATCCTCTACTCCCTTGAGCTAGTCAAATACTACACCGCCGCCAACACCAATATTCATCAGGTATATAACATATAATATATATATATATATATATATATATATATATATATATTCGATATTCATATTAATGTTCTTGATTAATTTATATATATGTTGTAGGAGGTTGAATTGATGGTGAAAGATTTGAGGTTTGCTCCCGGATTTGCGTTCAAGAAAGATGTTCCCCTCTTCGATTTCCTGAATAGGGTTGGAAGCATGGAAGGAGATAATGAAGAAGAAGCTCATCCATGGTTGAACCTCTTCTTGCCAAAGTCCAAAATCATGGACTTCAATGCTGCTGTCTTCCTCAACATCATTCGCACACACAACCAGACTTCTGGCCCCATTCTTTTCTACCCTATCCATAGACAAAAGTACTCTCTCTCTCTCTCTCTCTCTCTCTATATATATATATATATATATATGCATGATTAAATTATTTAATGAATCTCACAATTTGTTGAATCTGTAGCTTTCTCTCTCAAAACTAGTCACTCAGTCTCCAAATATCTATATTCGAGAATGAATGGAATACTAAATAAGTAAATCTAGACTCTCAAATATCTATATTTAGTCTGCTAAAATGCTTCAAAGGTAATTTCTTTTAAAAATATATTTAGTTTTTTCATTAATGATTAGCGATTACATATACATGATATGTGCAGATGGGATGACCGGACGTCGGCTGTTGTGCCAGAAGATGAAGACATATTCTACACACTAGGACTGCTGCACTCAGCCAAGCGCAGTGAATCCCATGTTTTTGAGAATCTGAACAAAGAGATTCTAGAAGTTTGTGAAAGGAAGGGAATCAGAATCAAGCAGTATCTAGCGCATTATGAATCCAAGGAAGATTGGATTGAGCATTATGGATCAAAATGGACCACTTTTCAAGAAAGAAAAACAAAGTTTGATCCTAGAATGATATTGTCTCGTGGCCAAAGAATCTTTACTCCTGTCATGGAATCGGATTTTTGAGTAATTATTAGCTAGGTTTAAACATAGATTAGATTATAGTTTAGTTGTCCAGTGTTATTGTAGCCGAGTCACTTCTTTACTTTTTTTTTGATGGAATGAATGGCAAAGAGAATTAGTAGTAGCTTTGTTGAACGAATTACAATTATATTCCATGTATTTTCATTGCTTCCACAGGCACAACACAACACTTGTAATTGATGAATTCATAAACGTACACTTCTAATAAATACATGAAAACTTACACTTCTAATAATACATGAAAACTTACACTTCTAATAATACATGAAAACTTACACTTAACACCGTATTCTGATATCAGTAAAGATGGTTGGCCAGAATATAGCAATCCATAAAGGCGACATTTTAGTAATTTGCAGAATAAAATAATGAACTCGCGTTAATACTCTCAACCAATTTATATATTTAACATGTTGACATACTTTTTGTTTTTTTAATAAATATAATATTTAATTCAATTATTTTTTGTTCTTTTAATAAATATATTAAGATATTGTATTAGAGTTTTAGATAGTGGACATTAATAGTTATCGGATTTCGCCATTCTCATTGGTTTGCACCATGACGTCATTCTCCTTCGCCTCTTCTTACCTTATCATCACAAAACTTTGTATTCTTGAAAATTTTCATGTTTCCTGATTTTTGTGTACTGTCATATACTAATGTCATTGAATTCATGCAAATAAGCTTCGTCCTGCATGTAGTTATATAGAGAAAAAAATGTTCAAGCAGAAGGCGCGATTTCGGTTAGAGAGATTGGCCGAAAGAGAGCTGAAGATTGGCACCGCTGAGAAGACGGCACTGGCGTCCGAGAATGAGTCGCCGAAGAGGGCAGACGACTTCTTGGTGGTTGAGCCGTTGCCGTCGAGAAATGAGTCAGAGTAGACGTTGAAAATGCCTCACATTGCAAAAAGGAAGAGCCCACCGGACTTGTGGCGCCAGAGAAGACAAAATCTCCACAGCGGAATGGCGGACCGGGAGCGCTGGTGTAAATGAAGTTGCCGCAGTAGAGAAGAGGTTGGAATCTCCCATGGTCAGCAACTTCCTCTTCCCGGCCGAAGAATTTGAAAAGGATCAAGTCTCTGGGCAAGGTCTCTGGAGCGGTGCAAAGAGAATTGAGAATAAGGGAATAACAATATACATTTTTTTTTCTTGTGTGAGTGAATTAAATATGATAGATTTTTCTTTTAGGCGAGACAGATGAAAGTTTATATAATAAAATAATTAGTGTATAGTTATGTTTATAAAACTATATTACACATTATATAATTATTATAGCACATAAGCTAATTGTAGTTAGTCATATCAATCAATATTATATAAAGAACGAGTTATTAATATAATATAATATATTATATACTATCATACTGTTATATACTAGATTGTTATACCAAATATCGAAATGGAAGAATATTATATACTATTATACTATTATACCAAAAAATGAATTAAACAATATAATAGATTATGTTCTATCATACTGTTATACCAATGAACATATTAAACAATATCATAACTTATTTTGTGATACTTCTCTGTATACAAATAAATAATTTTATACTATCATAACTTATTTGTTCAGTTGAATGATCATGTTAAATAATATTATATACTATTATACTATAGATCAAATTAAACTATATTATATAATATATATTATTAATTATACTATTATACTATATGATGTCATGTATATCATAACTTATTTTGTGATACTTCTTAGTAACGACAGCTCGTATTTCTTTTCTTCCCATAATTAGATTTGTGAGTGGTATCGTTTTTCCGGTTTTATTTATTTGAATTTGTGTGAGCTTGTACTAGTTTTATTTATGAAAAAAATGAAGTTTTCTGTAATATGTTGCATTTTCATGGATTGAAATCGATAAATTTTAATGAATATGGTTTCTCGCTTGTTGACATTAATTTGTATTTGTATTTCCTGATACAAAATTAAAAGTTATAGGATTAATTCGAATTAAAAGTCTGCATTGTATGTTATTCAGAGTTGACATGAGTGAGTGAAGGGCACTTGAAATTCAAAGTTACCGAATCCATACAAATTACTAAAGTCGGTAGACTAACAGAAAAACTAGGAGAAATTCACTAAACAAGCAAGAGAAAAATTCACCATAAAGCAAAACTTACCAAGACCACTGCTGCAATACAACACAAGCAACACAAAGACATAAGTTAAAGTTGCTAACTAGACATTGCCTGTGCTGAAATCAGTAATGACTACAACAGAGAGTGGGTTGGAGATGTCTTCGTCGTCTCCATATTTGTTTCTCGACAACATCACATCTAGAAACAAATCATACAACTTTAGCAGCAGGCTCTGGCCAATCATCAAATCCGTCATGTATGTATCTACACATGCTGTCATTATACGAGAAAAAACTTTTTCATCTCAACCTTCATTCGACAGCAGTCTTCACGTACGATGTTGTACATGATTTTCAGTTGATGCGGTGATGCAGGAACCTTTGGCGACATGAATAGCTTGATCGGCGGCGGACCCTTGCAGCTCGATGAAGGGGTTTTAGCAATTTTCTTTCCCTTACAATTATCAGGGCTACTGAAAGCTGCACTTTTCTTGGCAGAGTTCAGAGAAAGGGTTTTCGCAGCTTTGTTTAGCTTACAATTATTAGGGCTAGTTGAAGCGACTCTTTTCTTAGTGGAGCTCGAGCAAGGGGTTTTCACAGCTTTCTTCGGCTTAACAATTTTTAGGGCTATTTGTAGCGGATCTTTGCTTTGTTGGAGTGTTTTTGGTGATTTTATTACCAACAACCATTGGAAAGATGAAGAAGAAATAAAGATGGAGAAGAGATGAAGATGAAGATGAAGATGAAGATATGAGATACCTAATGATGAAATACATATAATGCAACAGCTGAAGATTGTAGTCGAGGGTGATACGTGCATGTTCAGTTCACTTCCTGCTAGATTATTCATGTTCAATTGTTCATATTCCAAATAGTATTTATGGATTTTGACGTAATCGAAGAAAATAGTAGTTATTATATCTTCACGTGTGTGTTGTCCATGTTCCCAAAACCGCCACATACCGCCCAATTGTTCAAAAGGTGAGGGACGAAAAAAATAATTAAATCTATAGTATATAGTTAAGTATTGTAATAGTATACCAAAGATATAATAGTATAATTCAATATAACATTGTTTAATATGATATTCTGATATAATATTATAATTGTATGTAACATTGTTTAATATACTATTTGATCATTGATATAATTGTATAATTTTATATAATATTGTTTAACTTGATCGATGATATAATATTATAGTTGTATATAACATTGTTTAATATGATCAATGCTATAATATTATAATTGTATATAATAGTGTTTAATTTGATCAATGATATACTATTATAACTGTATGTAATATTATTTAATTTGACCAACGATATAATATTATAATTGTATATAATAGTGTTTAATATGATCAATGATATAATAATATCATTGTACATAGATTGTTTAATTTGATCAATGATATAATATTATAATTGATATAAGATTGTTTAATACGATCAATGATATAATAGTATTATCATGTATAATATTATTTAATATGATCAATAATATAATAGTATTATTGTATATAATATAGTTTAATATAATTAATGGTATAATAGTATAATTGTATATAACATTGTTTAATATGACCAATTATATAATAGTATTACTGTATATAATATTATTTAATTTGATTAATGATATAATATTATAATACTATATAATAGTGTTTAATTTGATCAATGCTATAATAGGATAACTGTATATAATATTATTTAATTTGATCAATGATATAATAGTATTATTGTATATAATAGTATTTTATATGATCAATGATATAATATTATAATTGTATATAACCTTATTTAGTATGATCAATGATATAATAGTGTTAGTATATATAATATTATTTGATATGATCAATGATATAATAGTATTATAGTATATAAGATTGTTTAATATGATTAATGATATAATAGTATAATTGTATATGACATTGTATAATATGATCATTGATATAATAGTATAATTTTATATAATATTATTTTATTTGATGAATGATATATTATTATAATTATATATAATAGTGTTTAATATGATCAATGATATATTAGTATAATTGTATATACTATTTTTTAATTTGATCAATGATGTAATAGTATTATTGTATATAATATTGTTTAATATGATCAGTGATATAATAATATTATTGTATATAAGATTGTTTAATATTATCAATGATATAATAGTATAATTGTATAGAACATTGTATAATATGATCAATGATATAATAATATAATTGTATATAACATTGTTTAATTTGATCAATGATATAATAGTATTATTGTATATAATAGTGTTTAAAATGATCACTGATATAATAATATTATTGTATATAACATTGGTTAATATGATCAATGATATAATAGTACTACTGTGTATGATATTATTTAATATGGTCATTGATATAATAGTATTATTGTATGCAAGATATTTTAACATGATCAATGATATAATAGTATAATTGTATATAACTTTTTAATATGATCAATGTATAATAATATAATTGTATATAACATTGTATAATATGATCAATGATATAATAGTATAATTGTATATCATAGTGTTTAATATGATAATTGATATAATAGTATTATTGTATATAATATTGTTTAATATGATCAATGATATAATAATATAATTGTATATAACATTGTTTAATATGATAAATGATATAATAGCATAATTGTATATAATATTGTTTAATTTGATCAATGATATAATATTATTATTGTATATAATAGTGTTTAATTTGATTAATGATATAATGGTATAACTGTATATAATATTGTTTAATTTGATTAATGGTATAATAGTATTATTGTATATAATATTGTTTAATATGATCAATGATATAATAGTATTATTATATTTAATATTATTAATATGATCAATGATGTAATAGTGTAATTGTATATAACATTATTTAATTTGATCATTGATATAATAATATTATTGTATATAATAGTGTTTAATATGATCATTGATATAATAGTACTATTGTGTATAAGATTGTTTAATATGACCAATGATATAATAGTATAATTATATATAACTTTGTATAATATGATTAATGATATAATAGTAACATATTATATAATATTTTTAATTTAATCAATGATATAATAGTATAACTGTATATAATGGTGTTTAATATGATCATTAATATAGTAGTATTATTATATATAATAGTGTTTAATTTGCTTAATGATATAATAGTATAACTGTATATAATATTGTTTAATTTGATCAATGATATAATATTATAATTGTATATAACATTGTATAATATGATCATTGATATAATAGTATAATTGTATATAACATTGTATAATATGATCAATGATATAATAGTATTATTGTATATAATAGTATTTAATTTGATCATTGATATAATAATATTATTGCGTATAAGATTGTTTAGTATGATCAATGATATAATTATATTATTGTATATCATATTGTTTAACCCTTCATTAATTCATTTGGTTAAATTGAGGGAAGTATAGATTATGTGTAACACCGCAAGGTACTCACCCCCGTCGTCAACTGCCTCATGCTTGCGAACCTTCATCTTCGTACCCACACGTTAGCTGACTGCACCCCTTCATCTTAGTATTCACACGCCATCTGCCTGCCTTCTTTCATCTTCCCAACACTGACCATACATCTCCATCTTCCCGATAATTCATGTGTAACCCTTCATTATAATATTATACTACTACAGTTATTGATGCTAGCTAATAATCATTGATAAAGTATCACTAACTAAAAATTAGAAAAACCGTTTATTTTCGTTATTGCAATAAAAAGTTTAAAAGGAAAATAAAAAGAAGATGGAAACTGTGCAGTTTTGATACTCGGCATACATCTTCATCTTTCGAATCGCAATCGCCGAATCGCCCAAATTGATTAGCATGCCACTCTCCATCTTTCCGCCAAACCGCCTCTTCCATAAATAGAAAATATTTTTTTCGAAAAAGAAGTATCCCCATTGTAGAAGCAACACAACCAATAAACTGTTCATGTCACCTCTTCATCATCTTCAGACGCGATTTTCTGAGGTATGTTTCTATAAATCCTTAGATATAATCTTCTATATCGTTAAAAATGCTCTAGATACGCCCGTATATTTTTAACCGACGTTGTCTCTAATCTGTAATCTATTACATTTTTTATTCATCTGCATATTGTTGGGAAAATACAACAGCGACATTGGTTTGCTACCGATGAACTTCCCATGAACATTCTAAGCCATTTGCCTGCAAGAAAACTGCACGAGTTGAAGTTGGTTTGTAAAGAATGGTGATGTCTCATATCAGACCGTGGATTCATCAAATTACAGTTGAAATCCGAACCAGTCACAAGATTTTAATTCCAAAACGTATTCAACTGGATCGAAATGGCTGATAGTATATTTGGAGACGCTATTAGATATGTTCCCTTTGAATGTGAGACTGAAATTGGAACTCGGATTTTTACTGATGTGCTTGACTGTATCCCTGAAGATTTAGTCATTCAGTCTACAAATAACAGCCTAATCTGCTGTAGAAGCGACTACACTGACCCCATCCCATGATATATGTCTGCAATCCTTTGAACAAGGATTTGACTATCTTAAAGTAGCTTTTGCTCATCCCCTAACACAACAACTTAGCCATTGCTTTTGATCTTGTTTGTGACCCCATTGATGTCTCAACTGATTTCAAGCTAGTGGCATTGAACATGGCCAATAATGAAGAGATGGATGTAGAGGACCTAGAGGATAATTCTTTTGTGTTCAAGGTATACGTTCTCAAACTCGTATATGGGAACCAATAACTGAGAATGTCATGTGCAACTTCATTCTCAATAAAAATAGGGGAATTCTTGTGGGTGGGGATTTGTGTTGGCTTATTGATCATGGGTATGTAGTTCTTTTATTCGATCATCACAACATGATGTCTTGTTTGGTCTCAGGGCTTATTCCAGATTCGAAGTTCAATTGGTTTCCGAAAATATGCATAGGAGAATGCGAAGGCAAGATGAACTACGTTATTGCCTCGGAATGTGGACTGCAAGTGTGGATTCTAGAGGATAAATTTGATTCAAGGTGAGATTTGGTTTTCTGCAACTTTTGTTGACTTGGAGATTAAAAACGAACATGTGCTGAACGGTTTGAAGTAGAATGTGGATGTGGATGTGGATGAGGATACTCCTTGAATGGAGCTTTTGGCTCTTAATGACGTTACCATATTTCTACGCATTGGAGGTGTTGTCTACTCGTACGATCTTCATACGAAGAACTTACAGAAAATCTGTGATTATTCTGTTCTAGGCCGAAGAATGATCTCTCCCGTATTGATGCCATACATCCCTAATTTGGTTCCAGTTAATTTTGTGTAATGTTTTGCTGAACATTTTTATGTTCTGTTTTTAATGTTTTATTTTGAATGTTTTTGCTAAACAATTCACATGTTTTACTTTCAATTTTATATTTTGAACATGATGCCTTGTTTCAAAGTATTTTATCTATGTTTGTGCTTTTTAATCTACATTAGCATGCTTACAATCGTTTGACCAGCCACGACCCGATCCCTTTTTTTTTAATTCACGACCGTTGTCTTATGTTTATATTGAATGTTTGTTGACATGTTTAAAAACACATATTGTAGCGCAATGGTTAAACTTTGGCTAAGCAAAGGCATAGACCTGGGTTCAATACCCACTAGCGGCACTTTTGGCTTTTATAAAAATAATAATTTTTATTCATCAGATTGATAATATTTTAATAAAATTCAATTAAATTCATATGAGAATAAAATCTAATTAAATTAAATAATTCACATGCTAATTAAATTCATATATATATA
>JAYDZE010578088.1:0-11365 GCA_034509125.1 Monilaria moniliformis
CAAAACTTCAAATTCAATTCCATATAATTATA
Source organism: Monilaria moniliformis (assembly GCA_034509125.1). Taxonomy (NCBI): domain Eukaryota; kingdom Viridiplantae; phylum Streptophyta; class Magnoliopsida; order Caryophyllales; family Aizoaceae; genus Monilaria; species Monilaria moniliformis. Next base: position 33 of record JAYDZE010578088.1, read on the forward strand.
ATTCCAAATCAATTCCAAATTCATTTTACCAAACGGACCCTAAGAGAAGATATCAGCCCATCGCCGGCACCATACTCGACCAGCTCCTCAACTTCAGCAGACTGCATGACTAATGGCATCAGCAATAGAGGCTAGCTAAGCCTCCCCCTTTCCTTTACACTATTCATGGGTCCATAATAATTTTTCTTTTAAAATTTCAACACCCACAAATAGAGGTTATTGGTTATTTAATTATTTCTTATTTTATATAATTTGCACTTATGTATTATGTATTATGTATATATATATTATGTAATTGAAACATGAATTTTATTAAAATAAAGAAAATTACATAATAAAAATCTAAAAGTTACATTAATTAGAATCCTAAAGTTACATTAATTAAAATCCGATAATCACATTATTGAAATTTAAAAAATTATATAATTTAAATCCTAAAATTACATTATTTAAAGCTGAAAATTGTATAATTAAAAACTAAAACTATCTTAAATCATATTCAACTGCTTTCTTAAACTTTTGATAAAAGGGGGTTGATCTCCATAGAATAAAGTTGGGGACCATTGGGAAATAGTTTTGGCTATTAAAAAAAATTAAAACACTAGTTGGTGGCTCCATTAAAAAATTATATATATACATATATAAATTTTTGCAGATTAAAAAAATTAAAAATCGTCATAATTTCAGCCAATCGCACACCTAGCGCGTGTGTCGCACTCGCACTCTGATTGGCCGAAAGTCGCGAGTGTGCGCAACGCGCGTGACGGCAAGAATGGCCCGCCAACCGTGGCCAAGGCTCGAGTCGAGGGTTCGTGGCTCTGCATTAGCGGGCTTAGGGCACAGGCAGCTCGCCTTGCGAGCCACTGTTACTGATGCTCTAAATGGCCCATCTCACCCCCCACTAAAACACTTAAAGACTCCTCGCCCCTTTGCGAATTAGTTATTATTTTTTGTTTGCATAATGCATTGTAATTCGGGTGTGGCAAGCCCATGATTGCATTGTTTTGTTCATGATCTTTAAGTGTTACCGTAATGTACTGATTTTCGAGTAGCGTGTTTGATTGTTTTCTTTTATTTTTCACGAGTTAGGAGCTGAGATTTAAGTATCCATGCAATGTGAAATTGGCAGCTTTTTGAGCCCAGTTTTTGGGTTGTTCGCTCGATTGCCAATCTTGTAATTTGATTTCTGGTGACCGAATGAAAGTGCCTAAAGTCGGCACGGCAAAATTCGACCTTTCAATAGTTCGAGTTGACAATAAGGAATAACAACCGAAATACTGGGCTTTAAAATGTTATAAATCAATTTTATGTTTGGATGTCAGGCGAATGTCAAAATCTCACGTCTAGATTAAGAAATAGAAGGGTGGAATTCACAACAAATTTTTAAAATTAGGTATAGTTTTGAATTAAGTGCCAAAGTTTATAATTCAAATTGCATTTATCTCTTAATAATGTGGTATCATTGCCATATAATTTACCTGCCTTTGTTCTGTGTTACGAAAATTCCAAATTGTTGAGGTTATATATCTTTGCCCTTTGCGCATGTTTTAGAGTCGAGTTTTCTTGTCACTATGATCTATCATCTTTGCTAGTATTTTATGGTTGAAAACTGTTAACTTAACGTTGAAACAATCATTGTTATGCGAGTTAAGTCTTCTAGATGATGTGCAAGCACCATCTATCCCAGGAGAAGGCGGCGGAGGTGAAACAAGTCGCGGCTGCAACGGATAATATCTCTGAAGTCAAAGCCAGTTTGAGCGAAGGGTCGCTCGAACAAATGCACTACCTTCACGCTGCCCTGTCAGAGACACTCAGGCTCTACCCTCCGGATCCTGTGGTAAGATCGGTGCTATAGTACTGTTATGTCTCGTGTTTCACTATAACTGCATGTGACTGCGGGACGTGCAGAACCCGAAGATGTGATTGTCTGACGACACATTGTCACATGGTTTCCATGTGAGGAAAGGCGATGTGGTTGCTTACCAGACATGCAATGGGGAGGATGACGGTCATATGGGGTAATGATGCAGGAGAGTTCAGACGAGAAAGGTGGCTCAACGAGGGCGGCTGCTTCCGACAGGAGAACCCTTTCAAGTTCACTGCTTTCCATGTTAGTCTATAATGGAATAATGATTTGAGGGCAGAATGATTAATCTTTGTAAAATGGTAACAGACTGGGCCATTAATCTGTTTGGGGAAGGAATTTGCTTACAGGCAGATGAAGATACTCTCAGCTGTTGTGCTAAGATTCTTTGCCTTGAGATTGAGTGATGAGACCAAAGCAGTCATCTACAGGACCACGATCAATCTCCACATCGACGGGGGTCCTTTTTCACGCTGTTCCTAGATCGGACACTCAATATACTGAATTAATCGACGTGAACCATGGCCCACACTTTGATCCGTGGCGAACGTTAAAAACCACTCAAGTATCATGATCATGTCAGTTACTGAATATCTTTGCTATAGATAAAATTAAAGCTGTAATCTAAAGCTTCTGATTAAACTATAGCCAAGATAGTAGAATTGCTCTTACATCAACTCTCCGACTAGCTCTAATCACAGGTACATGACATCAACGGTTACAGGTCATATGGAAATCATGGAAATTAACCCTCTTCCTACAATATCATCTTCCAGTATAGATATTGACTGTATTGTGTGGACTTAGATGGTAAAATGATTAAGGAGAAGATAATCTCATGCCTATTTGCTGAGCAGTTAGAAGAATGTTGATGTCACAGGTGGTGGAATCTTGACCCCTGGCCTTGATTCCCATCCTTTACGTTTCCTGTAGGCTTCGACTGCCTGTAAACGAAGCCTTTCTTGTGAAGCATCCTGGGCTCCAGCTGCCTTGAACGACTTCATTACAAATAGATAATTGGTTGGTCAATAGTACTAGCCAGCCGAAAATCTCCAAATAATTCCATCTCATGATAAACAATAAAGTGAAAACCTTGGGAATAGCAGTTAACTTCGGAGGTGCCTCAACAATATCCCCAAACTTAATCTCTTCACGGCCACGAAAGTCCATGTCCTCCTCTGTCTGGGCCTTCTGCTGTTTCTTCTTTTTAGCTTCCAACAGCCTGCAGATGTTAACCAAAATCACACATTATCTCCAGCCCAGTCTGAAATCCACTGTAGAGACATATTGTACACAATTTTGGAATAGACAATCCTCAGCATAGATAAAGGAGTTGCCATTTTCCAGTGTGTGTGTACGCATAACAGATAGTTAGATAGAGAGAGAGAGAGAGAGAGAGAGAGAGAGAGAGAGAGAGAGAGAGTCAAATGAAACTTGTGCATCTTTCAAGAAGGTATGTGCAAGGACAGAAATCGGAGAGCTTACTTCTTTTTGCGCTCTTTTCTCCGCGAACCAGCAGCTGGTGTATCCAATGCCTTAAACCGGAGGTCATCAGCTACTTTACCTTTCCTCTTCTTTTTCTTCTTCTCATTCTTGCTCATTTCAGGGGCTTCATCTCCTTGCCCCTTACGTTGTGCCATCAAATCCTGACCATCTCTTTTTCTTTTCATCCCTGTAGTACCAGATTCCATTCCCTCTGCTGAATAAGCTACCTTGAAAGAAATGGCACAATTCAGTAGCAAGAAAGGTAAAGTAGGTTCCAAATATGCAGGCAGACAATGGTACGTGGACTGATTTTGATATAGCCTATAAACTATGTACAGATCCTGAATTGGCATAGGATATTAACTGAGTGATCACAGAAGTTTTATGGCAGGTTATCTGTTGACATGGTAGAAAACAACACACCATCACCCACAACAGCAGGATATGGGAAAATGAACAGCTGAGTATCATGTTGCTGCGGTAACTTGTGCCATCTAAATCAGCTATCATCACCAGCACAAAAGATGAATTTCCAGCCTTAGCACTCGACAAAGACTTTGCACTAGTTATAAATTGCGAAGATTATTCCTAGATCAAGTCTTATTCAACCAAACAGAAACATCCTCCAATCAAACTCAAGAAAAAATAATTATTAAGTAATTTCGACCACAAAAGAAACCATATGAAACAAAATTCAGTATGTCATATCTAAAATAGGATTAGCACATTATCATTACCAAAAGCATAAAAACATTGTACATACAATGTCAAAGCCAATGTTGCACGATCATAACAGAACAGAGATTCACCCACAGTAAAAGTGTTCAAGTAATCAGAACCCTCTGAAACATCCTCCAATCCAACTTGAGAAAATGAAAATATCGTAATAGGTTAGTACCACAATCTTAATTTGTCTATAGCAGAACAACCAGCAGCGTAATTGTCCGCATTTACGCAAGATACAAAAATAACAACCAGAAGATTCGAAAGAGACTGAGGCAAACACTGAAATTCACAAGAATACATTTATACTTGGCATCTGCAAATGGCTCGTTTAATTCTCAAATAGGAGAAGCAACAAACACTATTATTTAAAACAGCCTTCATACCTTATCAGCTCCATCTCCTGTTTTTTTCTTTCCAAAATTAAGTGGTTCCTTTGCAGCTCCTGAAAACAGCATTTAAAAACTTCATTATGTGGAGAGCTCAAACACACCCAACCAATAAATAATACTATATGAATAATAATCCGATCAAGGATTCCAAACTAAACATGAAACACAAACAAATCCGAAAGGAAGAGTGGCACGGGCACAAATATCTATCTAATTGCTATTTCAGAAACAATATATGTGGATAAATTCTCGCCTAATTCACTAGAAAGAAAGAAAGAAAGAAAGAAAAAACCTGCAAAAGACATCAATTTGCGAAGCTTCGACGGGAGAGCATCAATGGACGAAGAAACAGGTGGTGGCGGAAGACGGGTGCTGTTGCCGCCGTCATGAGCCGCTCTGTAGTTCTTCTCTCTTCTTCTTATCGCCTTTCCTCCCATTTCTTTCACCTGCTAGGCGGCTATTGCCGCTCTACGGCTCCGAGAGAGAGATTTTATTAATTATTCAAAAACCCTAACCAGAAGGCGGGTCCGGGACCCGACCCGACCCAACCCGGCCCGGACCGGCCCTGACCCTCTTATATGGATTTATTTATTTTTACTAGCTTCTTTTTTTATGTCAGTTTGATGATCAAGTGCACATATATATTTTCATATAGTTCACTGAATAAATTAAAATATTTATGTTGCATTCGGACAATACCATGTTAGAGTTTTAGGTCCGAAAATATGAGTTGAGGCCTTATTTTTGTAATTTTTAAATATTGCGTTGTTTTTGTAAATCAACCCAATAAACATGAACTACAATCAACCAACCATTTTATGTATAGGCCATCGACAACGTATTTATGTATAATTTTAGACAAAAAACAATTCTAGGATCATTTGTAGACAAAACTATATGAAAAATGATATTAGTAAATATTAGGATTAATTATCAAATTTATTCCAAATTTTTACTGATTTTATCAATTTTATCACAATTTTAATACTTTATCAATTTTATCCTAATTTTTATTAATTGTATCAATTCTATCATATTTTTCTAACTTATTAATTTTATTCTCATCTTTTAAACTTGTACCAATTATTATTATCGGATTTTCACTCCAACGGTTGAGTCGTGTCATGATTTATTGGAGAATTTTCTATTATTTTGCTCTGAAAAATAAGTTGTATATGAAAATATTAATATTTCACTTTTATTTTTATTTTTATTTTAAATAATTATATAAAAAACAATTGGTAAAACACAAAAACTAACATGAGCGCCTTTTTTAATTTTTCGATTTTATTTTACTATATATATAATATTGTGTTGGCTCATAACTCAAACTCTTAACGGTAGTAGCTATGTGCAATCTACCAGAGGTCGAGGGTTTGAAACCCTTCACCCCATTTTCCGTTTTTTACGTTTTTTAATTGTTTTTTAGTTTTTTAGTTTTTTTTTCATTTTTTTGCTTTTCCGTTTTTTGTATGTTTTGTCTATTTTTTTGTTTTTCCAATTTTTTTCTTTTTTCTTTGTTTTTCAAAATAATATATATATATATATATATATATAGTTAATTAGAATGTGGATTTTTAAATTTAATTAGCAAGTAAATTTAATTTACTATGAATTTAATTATATTTAAAAATATAATAAATTTATTGTTTTTTTTTTTTTTTTTTGCTTTTCTTTGTTTTGTTCGCTTTTTTGTTATTCCCGTTCTTTTTGTGTTGTTTATTTATTCTTTTTTTAAATGATATCTAAATATATATATATGAATTTAATTAGGACATACAAATTTACAAAATTATTTTTTTCGGCTATTTTATATTTTCGTTTTATTTTCGGTGTTTTGCATTCTTTCATTTTTCTTTGTTTTTTTTTATTTTTAAGTAATGTATATGTGAATTTAATTACAATATAAATTTTTAAATTTAATTAAATTTCATTTGCATATGAATTTAATCAAAAGTTATTGTTCCGATTAATAAAAATTATTGTTTTTATAAGTACAAGTTATTGTTTAACGCACAAAATTTGTTGTTCTAATTAATAAAAGTTACTCATCTTGTAAATGAAAGTTACTTCTTTGTAAATAAAAATTTATAATTCTTGAGGATAAAAGTTATTATTCTAATATCCAAAAGTTATTGTTCTCGTAAAAAAAAGTTATTCTTTTCATGAACAAAAGTGTCTGTTATTTTGAATAAAAATTATTGTTATTGTGAGTAAAAGTTATTGTTCTAGAAATTATTAATCTAAGAAATAAAAGTTACTCTTCTTTATAAATGAAAGTTATTGTTCTTGTAAATAAAAGTTATTTTACTTGAAAAAAAAGTTATAGTTTTCATGAATAAAAGTTATTATTTTAATATAATAAAATTTATTATTTTAATAAACAAAATGTATTGTTATAATGTACACAAGTTGTTGTTTTAATTAATAAAAGTTACTCTTTTTGTAAATGAAAGTTATTTTATTCTGATTAAAAGTTATGTTCTTGCGAATCAAAGTTATTATTCTAATCATCTAATGTACAAAAGTTATTGTTCTCGTGAATAAAAGTTAATTTTCATGAATAAAAGTGAGTGTTTTTATGAATAAAAGTTATTATTTTTGTGAATAAAATTTATTGTTCTTTCGAATAGAAGTTACAATTCTAATGAAAAAGAGTTACTCTTCATATAAATTAAAGTTATTATTCTTGTGAATAAAAGTTATTGTTCTAATAAATAAAAACTATTGTTCTTGTGAATAAAAACAATTTATCTAATGAATAAAAATTATTATTTTAATAAATAAATACACTAGTTCTTTGGAAAAAAAAGTACAAATATTCTTGAGCCAAAAGATTATATTTTATTATATCGCCGAATTTAACTAATATTAAATAAAATATTCTTTGAGTATAAAATATATTTTTATTATAAATAATAAAAAAGTTATTATTCTAATGAATAAAAATTATTATTCTTATATATAAAAGTTATTACTTTTATAAATAAAAATTATTGTTCTTGTGAATAGAAGTTACTATTATTGTGAATAAAAGTTATCGTTATTGCAAGTAAAAGTTGCAGTTTTTTTTATCTAACAGTTATTATTCTTGTGAATAAAAGTTATTGTTTTAATGAATAAAAGTTATTGTTCTTGTAAATGAAAGTTATAGTTCTTTCGAATAAAAGTTATTATTCTTGTTAATAAAAGTTATTGTTCTTGCAAATAAAAGTTATAATTTTTTTGAATAAAAGTTACTTTTATTGTGAATAAAAGTTAGTAGTTTAATAAATTAAAGTGATTGTTCTTTTAAATAGAAGCTATTGTTTTCTAATGAATAAAATTTATTATTTTTATAAATATAAGTTATTATTTTTATGAATAAAAATTACTATTCTTGTGAATAAAAGCTACTGTTTTGTGAATAAAAGTTATTATTTTTATGAATAAAAGTTATTTTTCTTGTAAATAAGGTTATTGTTTTAATAAATAAAATTATTGTTATTTTGAAGTTATTGTTCTAATTAATAAAAGTTATTTTCTTATAAATAAAAGTTATTGTTATTGTGAATAAAAGTTACAGTTTTTGTGAATAAAAGTTATTATTTTTGCGAACAAAAGTTACAGTTTTTGTAAATAAAATGTATTGTTCTTTTGAATATCTTTTTTGTTCTAATAAATAAAAATTATTGTTCTTGTTAATAAAAAAAATTATTGTTCATGTGAATAAAAATTATTATTTTAATGAATAAAATTTATTGTTCTTGTAAATAAAAGTTATTATTTTTGAAAATAAAAATTTTATTTTAATAAAAATTTATTGTTCTTTGTGAATAAAAGTTATATAAGTTATTTTTCTAATGTAAATAAATTATTGTTCTAATATATACAAGTTATTGTTCTTATGAATAAAAGTTACTCTTCTAATTAATAAAAGTTATTGTTATTGCAGATAAAAGTTATAATTCTAATAAATAAAAGTCATTCTTCGCGTGAATAAAAGTTATTATTTTAATAAATAAAATTTATTGTTTCTTTATTGTTGGAGAATCTCTTTTTTCCTCAATGAATTAGAAGATGGTGTATTTTCGTCATCTAATACTGGATTTTAATTTTATTCATTTTATTTATTTTTTTCTTTGTTTTCGAGTGTGTATTAATTTCTTTCCGATCTCAATATCTGTGGCGCAATAATGGATTCTTAGTTATATTCCTCCATCATCAACTCATCAAAAATTAAATATAAACATAAACAAACGACCATGAATTAAATAAAAAAGGTACCGGGTCATGACAGGTCAAACCCGGATTCGGGTCGGGTTTGAAACACACTCCATATGCATACACACGCACATGAGTGCACCTCTTGATAAAATTGATACAAATTTGAAAATGAGAATAAAATTGATTAGTTTGAAAGATTGGAATATAATTGATACAAGCAAATTAAGATAAAATTAATAAATTTTAAAGATTGTGATAGAATTGATAAAATCATTAAAGATTGAAATATAATCAACCATTAACCCTGAATATTATAACAACACTTTTCATAAATCCACCATCTTATAATCCAATGTATTTCAAATTTTGTTTAAATCACGTATTATTTTTTTAAAAAGTCAAATTTTGAAAATCACTTTCACTCGCTGAAACACTGACTCACTGACCTCAAAAGCGGTCAGCACTCAGCAGAGCACAAACAAGTCATTTCTTGTTATAAGACCATATTACCAGTGACTTTTACTCTATAATTAAAAAAACACACACACACACACATACAATTAAATCTCTGGTTTTCAAGATTTGGATACCGATCAGCATTCATCCGAACAGACCTCACTGATGGCAGCGACCAAAGCCGCGCCACTCCGGCTAATTGTGGCGGCTCTGCTCGTCACCTCAGCTGTGGCGGCGGACACTTACACCAACCATACCGTTGGCGGCGACGCCAGCTGGTTCTTCGACTCCATCACCAATAAGACTTCCGCTGACTACAGTGCCTGGGCTGCTAATACGACATTCAATCTCGGAGACTATCTGAGTAAGTGCTTAATGCTGATTTTGAAGTTTGTGCTGAATTCATAGTCAATATTGGATTTGATTTTATTGATGCTAGGTTTTATGGGTTTCTGCGATTTTGATGTGGCAAGGTGGATTGCAGATTCGAGTTTTTTATTGCTTAAGACGATTGATTTGTGGATGATTTTTTTTTTCTTGTTAATTGTTGATCGCAAATAGTAGAGATTTTATGCCAAGTAGGATTTTTATATGGATGTTTGTATAACAGAAACTAGACTATTATCATGTTCCATTATTTGGGACTAGGGCTTTGTTAATGAAGTTGGTTAAACTTTGAGGAAGGAATTAAGGAAAGAATGTAGCTTTATAAGCTGGGATAGTGAGAATTTATCAGTGGAAATCTTCAATTTAAAGTGGCTTTAGCCGCTTTGCAGCAAACTTGCAGTTATTATGCATTCAGAGGGATCATGGGAGGACTTGGACTACTGCATTTATCTGCTTCTCAGGAGACAATTCTGACTTGGATTGACGCCGCGGAGTTAGAATTTCAATACAGTTCGCGGTCTCAAATCCAACATCGTCAAACAGATGTTGGATTTGGAAACCGTGTGGGAGATTTTGTAGCTAGAGATTTCAGACGGGGTCTCAATTTCAGCTACAATGATCAGATCGGTCGAAATTGATGCCACAAATATTGAGCCTTTTATTTACTAGTTAACAAGGTGACAATATAGGTATTAATTTGTAATCCGCATACTATTGGGATATAAAATGGTATTTTCGCTTAAAAGAAATGAAACATCAAAACCAAAGAAAGGCAACAACTATGGACTAGAGCTGACAACTACTTGAGCTGAAAATAACATAGATTGCAAGTAGGGAAACTTAAGTGATTATATATATACCTGCTTCAAAATTTGTGGATTATTTCCTTTTGACTGATTGAGAAACAACGGCGAATATTACCTGATTATCTGTTTCCTTCTGCTTTTTCTGCAGTTTTCAACACAAACACAAACCAAACTGTGATCCAAACCTACAACAAGACGACGTATGGTAGCTGCACTACTGATGATGCCTTAGACAGCGATACATTTCAGTATGATGGCGGCATCAACGAGTTTGGAAGCGCAATGACCATATTTGTGGCGCTGACCATTGAAGGGACCCAATGCTACTTCTCGGACGCTGATGACGGGGAGCAATGCCAACAGGGGATGGCCTTCGAGATCAAGGTGGGACACGGGTTGGGGCTCCCACCAAGCCTCAACCAACCACCTCCTCCGGCCTATGTTCCGCCACCGCTGTGGTGGCGAACACCCCTCCTTTCTCTAATCATGCTATCATGACTGGTGGTAGCTTCTTTGTATCGGTGCTTGTTATTTTGATCCCCTTAGTGGGATGTTGATGGTATAGAGATTGAAGATTATTTTTAGATTTTAGGGTCTGAATAATTTTGTTTTTGTTGTTTGGACACACACTACAGAAGAGAAGAAGATGATCAACTTTGTTGCACTGACTTTAGACTGGTAACTCTTTGAAAATTAATTTCTTTATTTGCATTTGGTATCTCATTGAGGCAGCTTGGATCATCTGTATTTTACTAAATAATTAATATATATGTCATACGTTATTTCGGCAATATAAGCAGTACTATATTATACAATATTATTCATGTTTCACGTAGCTGGGGAATAGATATTATCTGGCAGCAGGAATAATTTATCCTTGTAAATATTATTGGAGTACAAAAAACAGAGGTTACCAGATACACCTGAAACAATTATAATTGATTTAATACAAATATATTGGCCCCATGCGACTGAGCGATGGCACATGGCCCCAAATAATATTTGGCTATATAT
>JAYDZE010578099.1:0-11365 GCA_034509125.1 Monilaria moniliformis
ATACCACCATTATAAATAAGTTTTAATCAAGTTTTCATTGCTAATTTTATTTGTAAATTAAAACTGAGTATTTTTTTTAAAAAAAATATTAAAATTACCGACGGATTCTTCCGTTGATAATCACGTATTGCCGACGGATTTTTTCCGTCGGTAATTTTCATTTTTTTTAAATTCAGGTCAGATTTACCGACGACAACGATCACCGACGGAGTACGCTGTCGGTAGTCCGTCCGTAATATTTACCGAGGAATATTTCCATCGGTAAATTTTTTACCGACACGGATTGTAATGACGCTTCCATTACGTTGGTAATCCGTCGGTATTCATTATTATCGACGGATTTTTGAGATTTACCAACGGAAAAGTACGTCGGTAAATCCCGCTTTTTGTTGTTGTGAGTTTTGGTTTATTTGAGTATTAGTCTTTTAATTTTGATAATTTAGACTTTGTATGGCTATCATGTCGTGTGAAATTAAGTTTTTGTATTGTCGTGTTATTATCGCGTTGTTATCGTGTTGTGTCAAAACGATTTAAACTATCATGTTCGTGTTGTGCTCGTGTCTATATGAGTCATGTCATGTTTGTGATCATGTTGCGGATTTCTTATCATGTTGTGTTCGGGTTTGGCCCTATAATGTCTTGTCGTTATCATGTCCATACGATAACGATGTAACACTCACGATTTGATATGCCTAATTTTTGTGGCTATGTTATGGGGCCTCCACTTATAAAAGAATTCTTAGACAGTTTTTTAGATTTAAGACATTATATATATGAAATATAAAAAAGTAATTTTAGAACATTAATAGTAAGATATATGGATTACCTTATTACGAAAAATGGTAAATCTTTGAATAAATTAATGGAAATCAAATCTCTATGCAATTGTTCTTGGGCTAGGCCTTTTGTTGCTGATTTGGAAGAGGGTTATAAGCGATAGCGGCTGATTTGGGAGTTTAGTTTTGATCGAGGTGGTGCTATTATAAGCGATAGCGGCTCCCGGAAGTCGCAGAGACGAATCTGCGACTGTTAAAGGCGAAAGTGGTAGCAGCGAACGGAAGCGGTGGCCGGCTGTCAAAGGCGAGAAGCGAACGGGGTTCCACGGCTACTGTTTGACCGTAAGCTGGGGATAAAGGACTGGACGGCGAGCATCTTCACAGAAGAAAACAGAGAGAAACAAAAAGATTGGAGATAGGGATCCACAAACATTTAGGACGTGTATGCAAAAAATCGTGGCTTTCTGTTGGATTTTGACGGTGATGCGTTTTCTCAATTAACTCTCTCTAGCGGTTGTCGACTCTTCCTCTCCTCCTCCATACAATCTATTAACTTGGGGGAGAAAAAAGAAGAATAAGTGGTAGCCAGTAACGTGGTTTTAATATTTGTTTTTATTTTTCTTAAATGTGTCCTAAAAACAAAATGCTGTCGTTTTTCTATTGGAATGGTGCCATATCAACTTCACATAATATTTAATTTGGACGGAAATTTAAATTGTAGAAAAATTATAACAATGCTTAGATATGTATAATTATTTACAATTTCCAGAGTTAATTTCCAAAACCAAACTAAGCCCAAAATATGTGTATTTGGATGCCAATATATATCGTATTAATTATCCAAACACGTCGATTTCTATTGATGGTTATCCTCATGTTGTTTCAAAAGTGTACGTATTCCCTAAAAAAGTAGAATTTCGAACAAATGTCAGATTATATTCAATATATTAAATATAATATACAATAAATGGTTTATATGTTCGAAACTAGTATCAATTTAATTAACTACATGGTTTTCTTTGTCTCAATCTTATATCACACTTGATTGAAGATGCTTGGAAATATGGACTTAATTAATATATGCCATAGCCAACTTGGCATATTTTTTTTGGCTTTTACGAGTTTATCACATGTCTAAATTTAATTTGGTTTAACACTTAATTAATATATGCCACAGCCAACTTGGCATATTTTTTTGGCTTTTACGAGTTTATCACATGTCTAAATTGAATTTGATTTAACATCTTGCTTTGTTTAAGACGATGATGAGTTTGACCCGCAATGTGGGTGACAGATCAGATTAGAGATTAGTTGAAATATTTGTCCTTTTACCGAAAATAAATCGAAATTGCATATCTTAATAGGCCTATTGATTTTGTATGGAAGTGATGTATTACTTGCTTATGGTTCTCATTTTTATATTTGTTTGAAATTACTGGTTTTTTAACTAGAAAATATAAGAAAACTGAGGTGTGTTTGTTTTATAGTGAGGGACTTTAACATGTGCATTGATTTGGCATGAATATATGATATGTGGTGAAAGTTGTGTCGACGATTGAAAGACTTTTAGAGGGCTCAAAAGCTACAAATTACACCACATCTTTTTAGCAAGTTTTTTTCGACATGTCGTAGCAATTTTTAAAATAGATGATTATAAGGGACTGTTTGGTAATATAGTTGGGATTCACTAAGGTAAAATACAAATTAGGATATGAAAGCTTGCTTTGCATAGATATGTTATCTAGTTGGCTTGTTTGGTATACAGGACAACTAATCCAGATTGGGCTATAGTGCGTTTGGTATAATAGGTAGAAAGATGGATTAAAAATTATGATGACGTTTCTATACTCCGTGCTATTCTTTATTTACCAAACTACCCCAATTTAACCTTACATTGAATTGTGGATAGTAATTCCCCCAACATTCTATATGTCGTCGAGATATTCATCATCTGCGTTCATTCTGGGAAGTATATTGTAGACCGAGAATCCACGTCGCGCCGACAGGCCCATCAAAGGTTCGTTGGCGTTTTCTTCTTCGCATCTTTCGTCGATTGCTTCCCTTCGGTCCATTCGAGAAGGTACACTCGTGTTCAATTTTGATAAGGGAGTTGGTAATTTAACCTGAGCTAACAACACAATCCATGTTGTTTTCGCGTTTGTGGTGGAGAAAAAACTACTAATTTTCCATTTGAAATTATATTATTTTCAGATGAAGTCTATATCATTTCCGATATCAAATTTATCCCTCTGTTGGTAATTATAATAAGCAAAGTTGTTTTTTATTACATGGGATGCAAAGCCTAATTATTTTTTTCATATTTGGTCGTATCCTTCAATGGTGTTTCTTAAATGCTAATCCTGATGATCCTATTTTACATATGTGAATGTTTGTTAGCGTTTTGTGATAGCACATAAAGGAAAACAAGTATGCCATTATTGAATTAACTTAGCCACAAGATTGATGAATGTTACCGCACTATATTTGGAAGTTTGATTATTCTCAAAAAAATTAAATTTGAAAGCTAAAGTATTCGTTTCTCTGGATGCAACACAGTGAAAGAAAGGAAGACATAGAAGTGGTGAACCATATATGAAGTTTATGTATTATTTCTTCCATGTCTTTCGCCATCTATGAGGTTGTTTGTCTGGCATTTGGTCAGTTTATATTTGTAGCCTCTGTGCTTAGAATTTTTTATTCCATTGCTTTCACAATTCATTACATGTCTTGCTTTAAAATTTCTTTAATCACAACCATACTACATGAAACGTGAAATTATCTCTTTTATTGAATCTTCTCCTACTACACCAAACATGATGATGTTTAAAGCATGGGTCTTTATTCATGATTGGTAAATTCAGTACTCAAAGATCTATACCCACTTAAACAGGCTTTGTAGCATGCTATGGCTGATTCGCGCACATCGAAAGACAGAGTTGAATTGAGTCCTAGTACACAAGGTCCTTTTTCTTAACCTCATTTGATGACCAGGACTATTCTAATTATGTGTATCGAATTACAAGTTTTTATGTTGCTCCAATTGTTTCTTAGGTAGCAACGACCTAGCTCGGGGCAAAGCAAAGAAAGGCAACAGGCCCCGTCGAAGCTGGTCAGTGCGATAGGAAGAGATACTTCTTGCAACTTTGAAAGAGCTTGTTGCGCAAGGATGGAAATCATACAGTGGTTTCAGATCTGGGTATCTGAATAAAGTGGAAGAGGCAATACGAAAGGAGTTCCCTACCACTGACCTAAAGGTAAACCCAAACATTGTTTCAAAAATTACCACTTGGAAGAAGAACTATAACTCTTTGCAAGGTATCCTGAGTCGCAGCGGTGTCGGATTCAACATGAGGGGGGATCATACAATCGAATGTGACAACGAACAGTGGGAAAAAATCATAAAGGTAATTATTTCTAATAACTAAACCGTATACCCACAGCTGCCCCATTACATGTTGCTGTTATGGTTTTGTAATTAATTTATGTGTGTTTTATGTACAGATTGATGCAAATGCGCGATTCATGCGCAATAAATCCTGGCTTTACTGGGAGGATTGGAAATAAATATTCAGTAAAGATCGAGCGAATGGGTGCAACGTTGAAGATGTCATGAAATGGTGAATGATATGTACTCACAAGAGAACATTGCGAATTACAGTGTCAGTGGTGAGTACAATGTTAGTTTAGATGACATGTTCGTGCAAGAGCTAGCTCAAGCTAGCATGGAAAATGAGCAAACAACAAACAACGTGTGCCAGAGCGACAAAGATAATATGCCGCCGAAATGGTCTGGTAGGAAACGCAAGTCTTTAGAAGGTGCGGACAACATTGTTGATTTACTTATGAGGATGCACGAGGATACAAGTGCTAGACTTCAGAGTTTGTCCACTAGGATTGGATACAAAGTTGATTAGAACAAAGCCTGAAAGGAGGTATTCGATTTGTTAGGCCAAATAGATGGGTTGTCTCTTGATGATAAGTTCGATGTCTGCGAAGCCCTTGTCAATGAAGCAGACAGACTTGAACTGTTCATGGGACTCCTTGTTGCCGCTAGACCAGCCTATGTAGCGCGTGTTTTGAACGAGAAACGTTAGAATTGAAGGTCTTCTAATATGCTCGGATCATGTTATATTAGTTGTTTGATGTCTGTTATCCTCGTTTTGTATTTAGGCATTTAGCACAAAAAACTATCTTGTTCTTTAGGTAAGGATGTGCGCTTTTTGAGAATATATATTTTAGCATGGTCTACCAAGATGAGGTGTTATGTAGTAAACATCTTAAACTACGGGCGTTGATTCTAATTTTGTACTCTACAATGCCTGAACCATTATGGGATTTGAATATTTTTTGAAACTTTAAATTAGTCAACCTCCTCAGTAATATATTTTGATTTCAGACGCTATTATCCATCACTGATACATAATATGGAGAAGTATAAATAAGTTTTAGTTTTCCATCCCTATAATACTCTGTTTCTTAATTTGTTTAATTCTTTTTTACATCCAAAACTATTTTAGAATAAGTAAAAATTATAGAGTTAAGCAAATAACATAATACAAGATAACTCGTTTTCTGCTTGAACAAAAAGTGGAAACACACACACACACATATATATAGATAAGTATCCCCATATATATGTGTCTTTGAATATCTAAAAATTTGACAGGTAATTGATGCAAATCAAATTATATAATATTTTCCCTAGGGTCTCATGTTTGTTAATTGAGTTCTCACCCACTTTTAAGTACTTTTCATTGTTAGGAAATAGTTTGGAGAAGAAAAGAGATGAAAAAAGACAAAGTAAAAGGCTGAATGTTGGAGAAATTTGGGATACAGAGAGTCCCACGTGGCCGGGTAGAAGTGTGCACCACTTCCACGCGGCCGGGTGGAAGTGAAGAAGCTCTCCAGAGACCTTCACGCGGCTGGGTAGAAGTGTGCAGCACTTCCACACGGCTGAGTGGAAGTGAAGAAGCTCCCTAGAGACCTTCACCCGGTCGGGTAGAAGTGTGCACCACTTCCACGCGGCCGGGTGAAAATGAAGAAACTCCCCAGAGACCTTCACCCGGCCAGATAGTAGTGTGCACCACTTCCACGCGGCTGAGTGGAAGTGAAGAAGTTCCAGAGAGTTCCACCCGGCCGGTAAAATTGTGTGCAACTACCCACCCGGCCAGGTGGCTTCCATGCTTCCAGAGATTCCCACCCGACCGGGTAAGCTGGATCCAAAACCCACCCGGTCGGGCTCAATTGATGCGTGAAGAGTTTTAAATATTGATTTTCTGAGCCAGAAAATGGGATCAAGAAATACTAGAACAAATCGAGAAATACATAGGGAGTGCTAATAAAGTTTAGTCATAGCTATGTGTTTGTGGCAAGATAACAATAACGATGTACTCATCGAATCACTTACTTAAATGGGTTCCTCCACCATTTGCTCGGGCTAGACGAAGCGCAAGAGCTAGCATGTGGCGAAACCGACGGATCTACTGGAGCTTTGTCACGAGGCATATGCAGGTACACATTTTCCAATCGATATTGCATTTCGCCATCGGGGCTAACATAGTAGCAGTGACCTCTGTCATTCGTTGACTGAGCATCCACTGGGTACGGTTCGTATTCGAACAACCTACGGCACAACTTTTTCGTTTCATGACCCGCCGGCGAGGATGCTTCTTCGCTTGCAACTGTCTTCGCTAGATTGTTTTTTATTCGTTGCTCATGGGAGTTAGTCGATGTTTCAGAAATGAGTATCACCTTCTTATCATTTTCTTGCTTCACATCTTCTGATCCAAATAAAAGTGTTAGCTTTGAGAACTCCGGCTCACAGTGATGGTAGTACGCCCGCGCAAATTTGTTTCTCTGAAATTGGAACCAATTACTAATTTCATTTAAGACGACAATATGTTCCATTTATCATTTTAAACTTGATTTTGTCTTGACAACGCACTAGTGAAGTAAAGAAATTGTGTGATAAAGGTTTGGTCCTTACAGTTGCTATGAGTGGTTGATAATGATATTTTTGATGAGATACAAAAATAAGTGTGTTGATCGTAAAATGGGTTTGCTTATTCAAAAAATCGAACTTAAAATTTTTTGGGGTAGTAGTGTGTGAACCTAGTGGGCTAACAATCGACGATACATTACCTTGAATATGGCTTTCCAAACTTTATCGGCGGGGAATATAGTGTTAGTTTGAACGTCCCAATACATATCCGGGACCTCGACAACCTCTTTGAACGTCCAATAACGATTCTCCAAGAATTGTAGTCGATCGTAAAGTTCGTCCCACGTTGTAAGTATTCCAATCTCGTCTTTAATTGCGGCAGAAGCTTCAAGCAGAAATTAGCTAGGAATCACAGTACCTTTCCAATTTAAAGCATTCTTTATGCGTATGATTGTACTCAACAATAACGCATCAATTTTGGGGGTCCAACTTCCTTTGTAGAATATGGTGCTTTGTTGTGGAATGTTGTGATACATATTTTTCACAGCTACGAATAAAGGTTTCCTACAAGAATTGAAGATTGGAGTTGTAAGTTGCTATAATGCCAGAGAATAACTTTAGTTTCGTTATTATGCTCGTTTGGCTGGATAACTATAGTTGTAAGTTATATAGAACAACATTGGCCAAATAGTATAGTATTGGCGAAATAGTCTTGACACAATGAGTTGTCCTATCTATATGATTTTCGAAAAGAGTGTTCTGTATTGTCTATAATGTAGACATTGACTAAGATAGATGCAGTGCTATGTCTTGAGTCAATAAAAGAATCTTCTTTCCACTTCAATTATCCATTGCTTTACCTCATTCTAATACTCTCACTTATAGTGAAAAAAGAAAGTTGCATAACCTCAATTACATTTGCATCTTGCCGTATTCCACATATGTTTTTCTAGTTGTGGCTTTATGCATGTACCAAGATCCTAATCGTGTGTTGACTTGGATTATAGTGTGTAAGCATCAGCTCATCATTTTGAACTCTCATTAATTTCATACTTGTATCTTCTGATAAATGGTCGTTATATATCTCTTGTTTTTTTAGGAATTCCAATGCAATAAATATATAGACAAATGGCATTTTCATCAAGAGTTTTTAATGAAAAGCAAAGGTCATACGTGAAACTGCAAGCAATGTAAGTTTTGAACATGATAGGTTTGTTAAAATTTGTGTTTTAATTCTCTGGCTCTCTCTCTAAAAGGAGAGAAAAAAATTTGGCTTTGCATCCCAAACAATATGTAGCTTTCTTCCTTTCAACTCACAATCCAGTTTATGAGAGAGTAAATTGGTGGGCACTTCATGTAATCCAAAAAATATTTTGCTGAAGACATGTTGTAATCAAACAAAAATTATGCCACATCTACGCAACTAAATTATAACGACAACCTGAAATCAAACAACTAAATTATGAAGACAGCATGAGTTCAAACAAAAATTTATACGAATAGTTCACAACTAAGTTCTAACATCAAAGCCCAAAAGAACAAATTATAAATTAAACTACTCCCAATACATAAGCATAAAATTGTCAGTTATACAATGGCAAATATCCAACAAAAGTTTAGAAGCTTCGAATGGGTACGCGAGTCAATAAAATAGTTCAATAGACAAAATCCATTTTGAAACAGTAGACATCATCTACAATAATTTACCAATGACGACTCCAAATAAGACCAATACAATAGCCATGAACATGAAAGTAATATGCACTTCCACATCATACCGAAAGTGTTGCACCGGTACTACTTTAGCGGTAGAGTGGCCACTGATTTCACTTGTGGATGATTCACCATGTTTGGTTATGCATTTAGGCTTGTACATTTGGGACTGCAGAAAATCTGGAACTCTGTCAGTGGGATTGTCCTTGTGGTAGTCATCACACCACAAGAATGATCTCTCGTGTTTTCTATTTACGGGACATTTGTAGAAATATCGACCCGCATGCATGGCCGACTTCCCCTCACAAAATATTAACATTTTCCCATTTCCACATAGGCAATCTGGGACATGGTTCGAACAATCACGCCCTGCATGCATGTTTCTGACGCGCGTAAACACAAACAATGTAAGTCCATGTATAATTGGTATATTATGATAAAATATACTAAACATAAAACGTTGGAATTTCTCTTAACATAATTTAACATGCATGATGTGAATGTGCACATGAAACCACATTGCATTTGCAATTTCATCTCGCTTTAGATTCCACTCGCTCGATGGATCCACACAATCAACAAACTCAGCGTCGTCGTGGTCATCCATATTTTCATTGTCGATGGTTTCAGATTCGAGCTCCCGTTCGATTGGATCAACGGCCATCTCAGCACGTATGAAATTGTGGAGCAGAAAACACGCCGTTATGAGTCGATTTTGCACCTTGATCGGGTAGTAACTGGCGCTCCGTAATATCCCCCATTGCATCTTCATTATGCCAAAAGCACGTTCTATTATATTGCGGGCCTTAGTGTGCCGCATATTATACATTTCTTGTGCATTTTTTGGTCGCATCGTATCGGGACCCCATTCCTTCAGGTGTTATCTCGCACATTTGTAAGGTGTTAAAAAACCATCATTGTTTGCGTACCCATTATCACACACCTTTATAAGGTGTTAAAAAACCATCACTATTTTGCAATTTGTTCTTCTACACTAACAAATTTCCCATCTGTCAAACCCCCTAACTGTCTCAGTAATAGGTGCAAACGACCAAACGCGTTACGGTCCATACGAAGATTTGCAATACAATCTTCGTCAGTTAATCCTACTAATCTACCCATGTGCTTAACTTGTGTGGGGGATTCTATCTATCATGGTATATGGTTGAACGAATTAATTGTTTTTTTCTAGACAACAATAAAAGAAGTTTAAGCATCACCATCAGGTTCTTTAAATACCGATGAATGACCTCCTCGACAATCAAGTAGATAGATGAATCACATCTAAGAATAGGTAGCATCTTGTAGGTAGGAGCGCTAAAAACAAGTATATGTAACTGCCACAAAATGGACCTCGAGTTAACCAAGGCATAACAAGACATGAGAAGCATTAATTGTTCTTTTCAATTCAATAGAGGCAATGCAAGCGTTCAAACACTACAAAAATAGAGACTTTCATGTTGTAAACCAATTAACAAGTGATTCATTATTTTATCTCTCATCTGCTTCGTTTTGAATCATAGTCATGTGATTATTTGATTTTAGAGGTTAAAAAACACACAAACCTGCATTACATGGTAATTAAAGTTCAACATAGCTAGGTGCAGGAGGTTTTCGCGTGTTTGTAATTGGATTGCCAATCAACCATTAAGGACTAAGAAGAATGATAAAGTGAGCAACAACAAATTTTTTTGTTATAATCACTGGTGGAGAGTTTAAAAAACATGAGATTCAACACAATATAAAATGCGTGCATCATAAAAATTGAAATACAAGTGTGAGTTTAAGAATTACCATAACAATTGGCCTTCACTGCAAATTAAGCTTAGAAATTTGTTCAGGTGATAAATACAACAACAAACAGTGCTTAACCACCTTGAACCCCCGATTGCATTGCCCCTCTAAGCTCTCATTCCCTCACTCTACAGTAACGTCGATAAAAGATACGAGGCATTGAAATTCGACAACCAAAAATTGAGAAAATCAAAATTTTTACAGAAGATAATTACCTGGTTTACAGCCTCTCTGTGTGCGTTCGGATATGGTCGCACAACCAGATTGATGAAGTTCAAAAACCTGGTTCAGATTCACCGGATCGTCCTGCGAAACTTGAAGCCCTTCATTTAATTCCCCAATCTTTTGAGATAAACTCCGATTAACTCCATGCGAAAATTGATACTATGGTTTCGATGTAAAGGGAGCAGAGGGTGACAATGGAATTGTTACCTCTTATCTAGGTCCATAAAACGAGGCAGACAGCCTATCGCAAGGAGTTGGTGTGCTTATGGAACCTGCCGAAATTGGGTCTTTACCCCGGGCCTAACACGGGCCACGCGCCTAACACGGGCTTGGGGGTTTAGATATCTGGTATACGAAACAACCAAATAAGTCCAGATAAAAGAGTTTTTCTGGCCGAAACTGAAGTACCAAACGGCCCCTAAGTGTTATACTCATATAGTAGAATAGGACTGTTCTCTTTTTGAGGATGGTGGTTTTTTAACTTAAGAATCATTGATGCGTATTTTAGAGTATATATTCGATTAATAAAGAACTACACAAAAGTTATTAAATATCCTAAAATCACTTCTAACTGCAAGAGAACAGTGTCGAAAGTAGCAATTAGGGGTCGAACCCACAGGACGGTGAAATGATTGTTTAACCTAAAAATAAAATTGAACACTTTGGAAAACAGAATAAAAATAAAGAAGTTGAAAATAAATGATAAGAGAAAATCAAAGGAAAAAGTTGGTTTAAACAAGATGAAAAAGATTATCCCTAATATGTTTCAGATGATTATTGTAAATGACTGACTCAAATCTGAGTTCCTAGTTCAATTCCATGGCATTAGAGATTGTGTATATTTTACACTCTAACGACACTGAACATGTCAGAAGAATTGTAGAATTAAGATAAGCTGAACACGTCTCAAAATTCT
>JAYDZE010578110.1:0-11365 GCA_034509125.1 Monilaria moniliformis
ACCCCTATAATGCTATACTCGCTTCTGTATAATGCTGTAACGTATCACAAAATCCGGACCATACATTGGTGTAATCCTGGTCGAGATTTGATATTAGTTCTAATGGGAGATGCGAGTTCTCATTTGATTACTACTCTCTCTCGCTATATATATATTCATATACAAGTTTTGTTCCTAAGTCATGTGAATTTGCAAGATATCGCAAGGTGGAATCATTATTGGCGAATTTTAAAACTATGTTAAACTTACAACTTGAATCTAATTTTGTGCATTTTTTATATATCAAGAACCCAAATTTGTGCATTGATTTTAAATATGTAAAAAAATGTCTATTGTTTAGTATTCGATTCCATCGAAGCTTAAAATAATTTCAGATGATCCCATCCAGTGTGCCGTAAATCATATTGCCCCTTTATTAAAGCTAATTTACAAAAAAGAAATCAATATTACATGATCAGTATTTAATGAATGCTTCAGGTCAAAACTCTCAAATTTAAATCCACTATAATATAATCTTTAAATTTAATATTACTTTTATTGCGTTTTTTATTTGATTTGCTTCATAAAAGTGCCTATAAATTATGGTTAATTTGTTAGAAAGAAAAAACGACATAAAACACAACTAATTAACCATTCATGTTTAGGGTCTACGTACAACGAATTTAACTTAATTAATTGAGTTTAGATTTGGGCTAATAACATATTATTATTTTTTATAATTAAGGTGTCGTCTCATGTTGGTACACATAACAATTACGTCATAATCTTCAACATAAACTAATGTGTTGAATTGTTAGGGAGCATGATTGATATTTTCAACTAAACAAATAAAATATTATTAAGCTTAAATTAATTTACTACAGAAACTAAATTGACTTGTGATTTCCCGTTGATTGGCATCGGTCGCTTTTAAAGCAAAGTTAAGTACCAAAAAATATCCGGGAAAAAATGAATTATAAAATGAAGTTATGTTGAACTGATTCGTCATCTAATATCCACTGTCCACATGTCCTTCTCAAGATGAGATCATGCAATCCTGTATTAATTGTAATATTAAAATGATTAAACAATGGATTAAGTCGCTATAATATAGATAGCTTCTGTCGCCATAATTATACCTACTAATAGTAAGACTAAGACTAAGACTAAGACTAATACTAATCCTAATACATGCAAGCTATATATAATACTGCTAACATCATCCTGCAATCAAATTAACATACTTGCATCAGTTGAAACCAGGGGCGGATTCATAATTGTTTATGGTAGAAAATTTTAAAATATATATTTTGCTTGGTGGCCTCCAGCTCCAGCTGGCATCTTTTTATGTCCGATCTTCATTCGAACCAATTAAATTACTGCCCCATGGTAACATTATATTAAGCCCGATCAAACAAATCAGTTTATGTATTTTATGTGGACACAAGTTAACCAAAATATTCATACAACATAGTCTATCAAAACATAAATACACAATTTCCTTTAAGTAGTTAATCCACCTTCCAAATTTATTAAGTTGAATATCCAACTTTATAGTTATTATAATACATGTTGTCAAATATATTAATTGGATATATATAGCTTAATTTTTTATTAATCATGTACTCATGTGCGCGCATGTATATATATATAGTTGTAATCAGATGAAAATTCATTTTTAAGGTAGAACTAAAAACTAATAATAACCGCACATTTATAGGATCAGAAGGAAGATATTTTGCCACATAACATGTGAATAGAAACCGAAAATATTGAAAAAATTGATTTTTTATATAATTAAGGGTAATTATGTAATTTGAAATATTCTATACGTTTTTACACTCCCTATGATCATGGAAAAATCAGAATACGCATAATGATATGTTTATTAACGAATAATGTTGTATGCATCTATGAGTAATGATATTTTCTTATGCCGATAATGATATTATGTTTTATTTTGATAATGATTCTGATTTTTATGGAAAAGATTTGATTGATTATGAATTTCGATTTTTGTGGGAAAATCATGAGTTATGGGTGAATGATATGGTTAATGATGAATAATGATGCATTCGTCTACGAATAATGAGATTCTCTTATACCGATAATGATATTACTTTTATTCTGATAATGATTTCAATTTTTATGGAAAAAATCATGAGATGCATAATTATAATGATATGTTTGATGATAAATAATGATGTATTCGTCCACGAATAATGCTATTTTCTTCTACATACAATGATATCTATATTGTGATGGGATTTTTCTCTAAATCGTGGGATTTAAGGAGATCCCATGATTTTCAGATTTTTCCTAAAATCTTGGGATCGTGGGATTTTTTTGTACAAATATGTTCTGTAATGATATTTAGCTTCTTCTGTAATGTTGTTCCGTATGGTGTAATTCGGATCGTCTGTGGCTATAATTCAATGCTCTAGATTAGTTCTTAGTTAAGTAGTATAGATATATTCTTAGTCATTCTCCTCCATTCAAGTTATGACTGAATTTGAGCCATTCTCCTTCATTTTTGACTTATTTCCATATTTTAAAAACCACAATCAACCAACACTACAAAAACCCTCCCAATACTTCATTTTACATATTCTTGGAGACCTAGTCTCCATATTTTATCTATCTCTACACTTTGGGATACTTAGGAGTACTTTGAAGAAGAATTGAAGAAGAAGACAACGAGATTGAAGAAAAGAGCTCAATTCAAAGACTTAAGATTAAAGGGGGTTATTCATTTGGTTTTGTTTGTCTTTAAAATCATGTTTTTCTATTTCTTTGTGTATTCTATAGTTATGAGCATGAGTAGCTAGAGCCATTTATTTTGGGGCTTGGATTACGTGGTTTGTTATAGATGAATCTTTGGTTCAATCAATTATAGTTTATTCACTCTTTTTGTGCTCTTAAATTTATTGTGTACGTGATGAAATGATCATTTGTCGAGTATGTTTGCTTTGTTGACCTGAAACTGAGAGAGGAAAGTTAGCATTTGATTAGGAGCACAAAACACACAATTTGGATAGAATCAATAAATTGAGAATTTGAGTGACGACAATGATCTTATGAGCTTTTGGAAGTTATTGATTATGATTTAATCGGAGATGGTGTTTTTAATCTTTAATCCACAATTAGTACAAAGGATATGATGTTAATACTAATATTGAGATATCTTAGGTAATTAAGTACTTGTGATGATTGATTGAGTAAGTGAAATCTAATAACATACCACCTAAATCTATTCCTAGAATCACCTTGTTTGGTACAAATTTTATTTTCTCGTTGTTGGTTGTTTGTAGCTCATGTGCACTGCTTTTTTCTTATTATTGTTAGTTTGAATCCGCCAATTCGGACCAACTTCGTTCTCCTCGCAAATTTATAGAATTACAAACAAAATATATTTAAAATGGAGAGTTAATTGAGGAATTTGGGATTCATGGGTTCGAAGTACAACTTGATAGGAGTCTATAAGCAAAAACGATGTGCAAATCGGAGTTCAAACGAATGAGAACAACCGAAAAAAATATTGTTGCATGCAGTAGCCTTATTGGGGCTTTTAGCCAAAACACAAGTTTCGCATTACATCTTATTTGATATTCTACTAACTTAGGAAAAATAAGTTTAAGATAACTAGAAGAAAGATGTCCAAGAGGACGATGCCATAGTTATGCCTCCCGATTAGCAACTCCTTGAGCCAGCAACACAACACCTTTTTGAGCGGCTTCATATATCTTGTAACAAACAGAAGTGGTGATGCATCAGCAAAGTGCATTTAACTCCTTGGTAACATGACTAATAAAGAAAAGCTTGTGAGATAAAGAGGGAACATAAAGACAGTTCAGAACTCATAAGGTAGGAAATAGTTCAATCATTCCGGCTCCATGAACAGGGTTTGTCACCATTAGTAGTTTGGACATGAGATTTCTGAAGTTTAGATGGAGAGATAATATCAGAGGCATTATAGGTCATGATACCAGTTGCAGCACAATCAAATATCCACTTGGCTTCTTTTTCCTCACATATAGGTTGGGTGATACACGCAAACGCAATGTTTTCGAGAGCTTAAAAACGATTTTGGCAAAGTATGGGTGGTTGTTGGGGTGTATTTAATACAAGGTGTAAGAAGTAACATTTTTAGGGAGGTGGGGGTCAGTGTGCAAATAAAGGAAAGTGGGGCGGGGTCGGGGAGTCTACCGACCTTAAGATCTGGGCCTTGGCAGTCTCCCGACCTATGGTGGTGTAGGCCACTTAAACTAAGGGCAAGGGGCCCCTCTTGAGTAAGTTAACTAGTTCGTATTATCATCAATTGAGGTGAGGAATTTATATAGCTTGTTATTTTGAATTATCTTGCTTTAGATAACAATGTCTTTGGGGTCGTGCATAGGGTTTGGTTCCTGACTTTCAATGGTCATCCATATCATTTGTAGTTTGTTCCAACACTCTTCTAATGTATAACTCATTTGCTTCAAAGTGTTGGCTTGTCTATGCAGGTCAAATACTTGTAGAAAATCGATTCAGCTGCCATAGGTGATGGTGAGACCGTCCCACAAGTTCTTGGTAGTCGGATACTGAGATACATTACTCACAATGCTAGATTCAATGTTTTGAATTAGCCAAGTGAACACACATTGATCATTCTGCTCCCATTAAGGAAAACTTGGATCAGTGGGGAATGGAGGCTCTGGTACTCCAGAGATATAA
Organism: Monilaria moniliformis; assembly: GCA_034509125.1. Classification (NCBI taxonomy): domain Eukaryota; kingdom Viridiplantae; phylum Streptophyta; class Magnoliopsida; order Caryophyllales; family Aizoaceae; genus Monilaria; species Monilaria moniliformis. The sequence goes on from JAYDZE010578110.1 coordinate 4,693, forward strand.
GAAGCCAGGTCCCTTCCCACAATCGCTTTCCTCATAAGGGTAGACCATAACGAGTAATTATCCCTGTTGAAATTATCCCTGTTGAGTTTAAGTCAGGTGGACATATTATTGGAATTTACGGTAGGCTGTACACCGAGGCTATTTCGCAATAGATTTGCGAATTGTATGGTTAAGTCGTTATTGTTGGTGGTAGTTTGGCTGGTTTCACTTGTTTTTAACATACTTTCGGTTAGTTATTATGCAGATTATTGCGTTTTGATTTTGGCGAAAAAGGAATTGCAAATGTTAAGGACTATGATGAAATTTTTTTCGAGTCCCACTTGAATAACATGTTAGCAAAGAGAAAAAGATATTGTGTCATGTTAACAGAGGGAAAAGATATTGTATATATTTCTTGATGATGTATTTGTGTTCTATTACAGATTTTATATAGACTTATAATGATACAAAGAAGATGTAAAAAGAAAGACAATCCTTATTATTTATTTCCTTTTCCACCAATTATTTGTCTCGTTTTCCACCAATAGCAAGCAAATTGATTTAGAGTTTGAGAGGTGGCATGAGCCATGAAGAAGCGCCTATAAAATCTAGGGTGATGAATGGCTTAGCCTCTTCTTCCTTAAGCTTCTTAGCAAACGTGACTCGCTTGTCGAAGTTTGATCCCGGACCTTCATTCTCGAATTCTCCGAAAAACACAGTCCTGCTCACATTCACCATAAATTAAATTTCAATTCTTTTCTATATACCTGCGTCCTAATACATTAGAGAATGACGTCACATGTTCTAAATTTACAATAAGATGTGTGCCAACAAGACATATGAGCGAATACACATGCAGCCATAAATTATATAGGGTTAATTGCTTTAAACTAAATATGTTAGTTTTCCGCATCAATTTTAAAATTTATCCCAAATACATAAATTTAACTTTACTTTACTGAATTGTCTCACAAAACCGAAATCCAAATCATATTCTTGATTTTCCATATAGCTGTCATGTTAGTTTGTATTGGGATTTGTGGTAAAATCCAAAAAATTAGTAAAATTCATATATTATGAACCAAAGTTTTAAAGTCCATAGGCAAAATCTAAAAATAAAGTTTGTGTATTTTAAAACAAAATTTAAAGTTCATGTACAAAATCAAACCGACTCAATATATATTTCAAAAAAAATTCCCTAGATTATATTATATACATATTGTCCGTTACAATTGAAATTGTTGGAATTTAGGGGGTAATACTAATACATGATTCCTGTTTTTTAGGAGGAAGATATAATGATAAAAATCAAGAGTCACCGTTGGTTATAATATATGTAAAGCTAACTGCAAGTTAACGGTCCAACACATTAGCCACGAACAGTGCCTAACATATTGATCCAAATTGTGAGCGGCTCTATTATCTGATCTAAACACATGGCAGACATGGATCATCAACATGTATTTTTTTGCTTCCAAGTGAACTTTATCTAGATAGGCCGCCGAGCCCACATATTCGTTCATTATACACCATCCTTTATACTTAATCAATGGGTTGTTATTTCCTTTCCAAGAGAAGACAACACCACTTAATTTGCACTTCCCCTTTACTACATGCACCGAAATCACACACCACAAAGTTAATTAGCTTTGGAAGGTATTATATACAATTTGATTACGTGTGGACAAAACGTAAATATTAATTATTCTAAATATTCGCTCATTCAAAATGTAGAAGACACTCGACTTTTGGTTGTCCAAAATTAATTTTCTAGGTCCACCCGTACCCGTGAATACCTGTTATCTTCAGGATGCATATTGTTGGACCAGCCTTGAGGGTTGACGACGTCGCTGAGATAGGTGTTAGCATAGACGACCCTTGCATAGGGATACCACGACCTGCCCAAGAATGCAGTTTGGCCTGTGCCGGTAACGGAGCAATGCACGAAAACAAAAGCAGTAGCCTCAGAATCATTCGACCTCGCGTGGGCTGTAATGAACGCGACTGGATCTCCAGGGATAACATGTATCTCCGAGTTCTACACTCAAAAAACAATTAACAAATGTATCATTAATGAAATCAAGATTAGTTAGTCGTTAGTAGCTCTTGCCATATAAATAGATGTGCCCGCTCCAAAGATGAAGTCCACAGTGCCCTCAATGTAGCAATCTTTGAAAAAATGTCTCCCTTTGTAATCGAAAACAGTGTCTTGATATCCATAGAATTTGCAGTTATAGAATGCTGACGCGTCTCCGCCTATTCTTACAGCCAACGCCTGAGCTCCCGCCCTCTTTCCGTCTGGCCTCGGTGCCGAATTCTTACAAACAATCCAACAAATAATCATTAACAATATTTTTCATTATCGCTACTAAATAATTATAAATCCTATTGGATATAATAAACTCTAGTTAATAATTGTAAAGTTGGACTAAACTACAAAATAAAATAAAATTTGAAGACAAAATGAAGAAAATAAAACGAATAGTAGTATATATGCACATCGAACATACAAATTTTTAAATTTTAAAAAATGAGATAGACAACCTCAAATTCAAATATATGGTCTACCAATATATACTGCATGCGAATAGATATAAATATATATATAGGGAAAATTTAAATAGGAATGTAAGTACACCCACTTATTTGTGTTGAAGGTATAAAGTATGTGCCTCAATTTGGATACTAACCACTACTTTCAAGTTGACGCCATAAAAATGGTCGGCCTCCGCAGTCAAGGTTGCGGAATCCACCGTGCCGTACTTCTCCGCCGTGCCGTTGAACACCAACACCGGCATGTTGTTGGGATCTCCCTGCAACGTGATGAACGGCTTATCTCTACCGATTGTTATCTTCTCTGTATAATTACCGGGGCCAATCGACACCACGACGCGTTGCATGTTGCCGGAGGGGATGCTGTTTATGGCATCAGTTACAGTCTTGAAATCGCCGCCACCGTCCGCCCGGACATTGATCATCTTGGGAGAGCCCAAGGCGGCGGAAGCATCGCCGAAGGTGGTGTGGAACCAGCTTTCCAACTGAGATTTATCGGCGGGAATAATGAACTGGGCGTCGTCGGAGCGAGCGATTGATGGAAGGAAATTGAGAATGAAGAGGAAAAGTGTTTTTACGACAGTATACGACATTTTCATATCACTTATATCTGTATGTAATAAATCTAGCGTCCTATTGGTTAGGAAAGAAAGTAAGAATTTTGAAGAATTGGAACGCCCTACATATGTTAGGAAATTTTTCTAATTTTTCATAGGATGAGCTTATTTCTGGACCTATATATAGAGCTTTTTTGGGTGAAAATTTGCATTTAGATTTTAGAAATTTGCCATACCAAGGGACATGGTCATACATGCATTTAAAACCCATGCAAACCTTTGTAGTGAATTTTTAAAAGTATTTATAAAATCAAACTAATCGATTTTTCGAATTAAAAAAATACTACTACTTTTAACAATTAGATTTATTACAAACCATTTCTGAATTGTATATAGGCAAAACAAATCTAAAGTCTTGTATTCTCATCTTTTGTTTTATTAGGTCCTCATACAATTTTTTGGTAAGATATTCATAGGTCCTTATATATTTATTTTTATATTTTATTAAATCCTAATTTAACAGATCATGTTTTGATTCAATTAAGTTCCCGTTATAATTTAACCAATTTAACATGATTGTAAATTGGTCTGCTCCTGCGTTGCTGTTGCTGTTGCTGAAAAAGAAAAACAAGCCTTGTGGCGACGCCGCTGTTGGTCCCCGTAATTCTCCCGTGTTGCCTTCCATTTATCTTGTCGTCTGCGTATTTGCACAGCTAGCGACATGAACGAATTCTAAATTCAGCAGAAACTCGACAAAATATATCAAGAAAATATCCCAATGTAACGAGAGGCATCAATATCATTGGTTCATCCGAAGAACTAAGGAAAACCAAAATCTTATGCAACGTATTTTGTAGAAAGAGGCAAACAATGACACCCGTGGTTTCTGTACTGCCATTGCCTTAACTCTCACGTTTTGTAGTTGAAACCTTATTGGGAAATTACTGGGCACTCCGGTCCTCCCCATTGTGATTCAGGAGAAGACGCCCACGGTGCCGAGGTTGGCGCGAATGACGGGGAGTAGTAGCAGCGTGCGGGAGGTGGAGACGAAGCTGGACATATTTTTTTCTTTGTTCTTCTTCAACAACTTAAGAAGCAGAGCACCTTAGAATTGCTTTTATTTCATAATATTTACAATAAGTATATGAAATTGGTTAAATTATTAATAATAATACATAGATAACGGAAAACTTAGCTAATTTATGAGATCCGTTAAATTAAGATTCAATGAAATAAACAATAAAAGTATAGGGACCTGATAAAACAAAAGAAAAAGTACAAGTACAAAATGTGTTTTGCCTTTTATATTCTTATCTAAAATTACAAATATATACATGAGAATGATTAGAACGTACAATATATATTATGAAATTACCATAATTTTATTCTGTAAATTTTTATATGAATTAGAATGATATATATATATATATATATATGGCAATGTTTATTTAAGAAAAGATTTGTATATTATTGAATAATTGACTATATGTTTAATATGGTTTTCGATTTTAGATTTGTATCTACCTGCTAGCATATTTTTCCTTTATATTTTATAATTTTCAATTATACATGTCAAGTAATATTATAACACAATGAACCGTATAAAGCATCAGAAAACAATAGAAGGGATGACTTTATTCACAGTCTTCATTAATTTTACTTAATACAGTCCCTTATTAAAAAACTATAATAAAATAATATTAAACTTACTATTTCAGCCTTGTAGCTTTCTAATTAAATATCAAATGATTCTTTATCAGTATATATAATCCTCTACACAGCATTATTTTTTCTCAATTATTAAAAAAATAATAACCCCATAACCCCCAACTAAAGACGTTCCAAATAGAAGTTTTGATAGCCGGCCAGAAGGGATGTAGTCATGTAGAAACTTTAATATCAGCAGGACCATTGAAGAAGTATCTTACTGACTATCTAAGAAATTAGATTTTTACTCTTTCTACACTGATCTCTATTCAATTGTAAAAAAGTTGAAATCAGAAAGCATTTATCTGCTATGCCATTCTTTTTACTATAATTTTTCATCCTATACAGAACGTAGATTGGAATATAGTAATCTAAATAGGAGATTGAATGGAAGAACTTTATATATGTGAGTATGTGGACGTGTGTACGTGTATATATATATGTAGAGAAAGATGGAGAAAGATTGAAGGAGCAAGCATTACATAATCTTTCTCTAAGAGTTGTCCCAAACTTAATAATCCATCTATTCCATAAGAGTGTGCTCACTCTTCATATGCTTGAGTTTCAATGAAAGATAGGTAATAGTGGTTTTTTGAGTGGAAAAATGGGTCTATTTTTTTTTTAAATCATAGATGTATATGAGTAAGTTGAGAAAAAGTCTCACTTTTCGTTGTTAAAGAGCAAAGAGCATGTGTATCTTCAATTTTGTTGTAAATAAATTAAACAAATGGAATAAAAATATAAGAGATGTTTCTAAAAAAATGAATGAGCACATTCTTATAGAACAGATAAAAGTGACAAATTAAGCACACTATTTTGAGACAAGTGGAGTATATTGTTTTTTGGGCACATAGTAAACATTTGAAATAAATTCGTGATCTCCATTCTTTAACTAAACTAAAACTTTCTCTTTCCATTTTATTGGAAGTTTACATTGAGCACAAAGGAGAAATTTCCACTTAACTACTCATTTGGCTCCACACACACGTATCTTTTTCCACACATGTGAATGTATCATCTCGTGTTCCAACTTCTTCTTTATATGACAGACGCATACTAGCATCTCCTTGACTTGTATTTTCTACGTAATTGGTTTTCTCTTCAATTTTTTATTTTGCTTCTCTGCACTCGGAAGCATATTGCACAAATCTATGACAATTGTAACACTTAATTAAAGATTTATCGTACTTCTACTGTGGATTGCTCCCTCCTTGACAACTTGTAAACCCATTTCTATCATCATTGCTGACGAAACATCCTCGTCCACGGCCTCTGTATTGTCCTTGTACTTGACTGCGGCCTCTCATGTATTGTCCACGGCCATTGCTCGAACCTCCTTCTTTGTCGTTTGGACTCACTTGCATTTTCAAAAGTTGTAATACAATTTCTTGTTTCTTCTTTTATTTCTTTGTAATAATTCCAATAGGAGATCAATGTTATTTCTTCCAAATCTTACCATTTTATACTCAAATCTTATAGTTAGTACATACAATTAGGGGTGTTCACGGTTCCGAAACCGCTGGTTCCGGTTCCGACGGTATCGTAACCGTAACCGAACCGCTAAGGAAATTGCCGGTTCCGGTTCTGAAACGCCGGTTTCTGGCCGGTTTTCGGCGGTTTCGGTTCCAGTTTCCGATTTTGCCTTTTTTTTAATTGAAGTTGATTGAAATAGGAACTCGAATACGAGTATAAGTAAATCAATAATTAACAAATTACAGATTACAATAATGATTAATGAATAAGAGAAATTATGTAACCACACTTCTAATTATCTTAAATTTTAAGATAATTGGATGTACGGTTACATAATTTCTCTTATTAATACTGTAGTAATATTTGGGGCAGTTTGCTAACTTGCTAAGCTTGTTAATACTAGA
>JAYDZE010578121.1:0-11364 GCA_034509125.1 Monilaria moniliformis
TCGTAATTATACCAAGTTCATAAATGCTTTGTTGTTCCAATCAAAGAAGAAACTAAATTTAAGAATAAAAATTTAAATAATAAAATATTTCATATAAAATGATTACCATAATAAAATATTTCAATTATAATCCCCCAAAAATAGCTAATCATTCCATAAACAAAATTTGAGGCTGCCTAAACTACCCTTTTCGTGAGACATAATTAAACAAATAAATCCACGTGTCATTATTATAAACGCTAGGATCCTGAAATCCAACGATTAATTTTCGGTTATATAGAGTTCGGATGTGAATGCCACCATTTCGATTGTGAAGATTTATGGTGGATGCATCACCTACCTTGCTGGATAATCACATTGCCTAGGTTCGAATCGAATGAGAGACGAAAATTTCATTTTTTTAGTGCAGTACATTTTAGGGCGAATGCAATTATTTTATACGTTTAGTGCAATATTCTCACGTACTAACCCTACATTATAAGTCCCATTTGTCATAATATCTCAAAATAATATAGCTATTATATATATATATATATATTTCAATAACTAAATAAAAATTGATTTAGTTATTTTTTTTCAAAAATTTCCAACTATTATACTCACTTGTATAAAAATATATATAAATATTTGGATGCAGTTGTAAATTAGTTAGTTATTTCTATTTTTTTTCGTGATACGATTATATATTTCATATTAACTTCCTTATAATATACTATATATTTTTAAAAGTTCACAATATTTTTTTGAGGTAAAAATATGACCATTTTATTCATCACAAACATGGTAAAAAAGAGAAGACCTTCTAAAGGAGCCGAAGGTTCATCCCATTCATATACAAAAACAAATTTCTTAGATAATCTAACAAGATTGTGAGCTACAAAATTGCTCTCCCTGCTAAAGTGATTGACACAAATACTTTTTAATTTAACTTATATAATTATGGTATATAATTTAATTTCAAATGTCTAATTATTAACTAATTCAATCATTTCCTAGCGCCATGTGGATGACAAATCTAATTTTGGATTATTTAATTTTTTTATATATATATATATAGAGAGAGAGAGAGATATATAGATAGATATAGATGAACCATAAATATATCCAGCATCACAAATTTTAAATATATATATATATATATATATATATATATATATTTATTTATTTATTTATTTATTTTTTCTCTTTTATACATTACAGGAAGATATACATACAATGAAGGGGATAGGACTGGATGCCTACAGATTTTCCATTGCATGGTCCAGAATCTATCCAAGTAAGTAAGCTTCTTCACTAACAAATCTGCACCAAAAAATTTCAATTAAGAAAAAGGAATCTATACATCGTGTTACTTAATCTCTATTTGTATCAGAGGGGTCAGGAGAAATCAACCATGCTGGAATAGATCATTACCACAAAGTCATCGATGCCTTATTAGCACAAGGTAATAAATACTAATACAACATCAAATTTAGACAGTATACGTGACAGTTTATGTGACACCACGACTTTTATATAATAAACGGTTAGGAATCGAGCCATATGTGACACTCTTCCATTGGGATCTCCCTCAGAAGCTTGAAGACAGATACAATGGTTTCCTCCACCCTAACATAATGTAATGACACTAACATCCTTTTTTCCACACAACGTCTGAAATAAATGGAAATGTGACTTTTTTTTTTTTTTTGACACAACAGAAATGACTACACTGCATATGCTGAAACATGCTTCAAGGAATTTGGAGACAAGGTGAAGCATTGGATCACCTTCAATGAGCCTCACACCTTCTCTGTGCAAGGCTATGATGTGGGGCTACAGGCTCCCGGGCATTGCTCCATCCTCCTCGGTGCATTCTGTAGGCTCGGGAACTCTGCAACCGAGCCCTACATTGTCGGACATAACATGCTCCTTGCGCACGCGTCTGCAGTGGATGCCTACAAGAAAAAATACCAGGTAACTAAACTAGCCGGCGCCAGAGCATTAGGTAAAGGGTTGTGTCTGTCAAAAATATCTTGTTATATATAATGCTGTGTGATTTTTGCAGCCAAAACAGAAAGGATCAATCGGGATATCATTGGACTCATTCTGGTACGAGCCAGCATCCGACTCTCCAGAGGACATCCAAGCCACACGAAATGCAATAGACTTCAACTTGGGATGGTCAGGAGACTCAGGACTTGATATATATCAAGCTTATATCAACTGTTTTTTCTTATACTTGGAGCAAGGCATTGTTTTGTTGACTGATGAAATAATGTAGGTTCTTGGAGCCTCTGATCAAAGGGGATTATCCGAGGTCAATGAGAAGCAGAGTCCGCGACAGGCTGCCAAGATTCACCATGGAGCAGTCCATGATGCTGAGGGGATCATACGACTTCATAGGCATAAACCATTACACGACATGGTATGCAAAGCGAGACAGCACTAACATCATCGGTGTCTTGCTCAATGACTCTCTTGCAGACTCTGGTGCCATCACATTCCGTATGTTGCTTGCCTAATCCTCGTTGTTCTTACCTTCGACTAGACCCATTTTCACCCTTCGTCTATCTTCTCTCTTTTGCAGCCATTGCATTGGGAAAGCCTGTGTATGAAAGGGTAAGTGAAGTATGCAGAATCATCAAACAATGCAAAAAATAGGCAAATTAATGAATGTGGATTAAATTGTTTTGTTTTTTTGGAATTGCAGGCAAATTCTGTGTGGCTCTACATTGTTCCTCATGGGATAAGAAGCTTGATGAATCACATCAGGAAGGAGTACGGGAACCCCACAGTGATCATCACTGAGAATGGTGCAAAACTTCAACTTAAAACCTCCATGTTCAAGCCTTGTTCTCCTCTCACATTCTTTGCCTGTTTATCAACAGGAATGGACGATGGAAACAACCCATTGACGTCCATCAAGGAAGCTCTCAAGGATGTGAAGCGGGTCAAGTATCACCAGGACTACCTGACAAACCTAAATGAGGCTATAAAGTAAGCAGCAATATCACTTTCAATTCTCTCAGTTGTTTTAGCATAGTCTGAAAGTGTTTTGTGTTTCTGTTGTTGAACAGAGATGGTTGCAATGTGAAAGGCTACTTCGTTTGGTCGATGCTGGATAACTGGGAATGGGGAGCCGGATACACTTCAAGATTCGGGCTCTACTACGTCGATTACAAAGACAACAATCAGAGATATCCCAAGGATTCTGTGACATGGTTCAAGAATTTCTTGAAATCTTAGTGCAGTTAGGGCCACATGGATGAAACAACAAAGTTGGATCAATACAAAACTAGTGCAAGTAATTTGGTTTACACAGAATAAAACCATATGTATATGTGTATGGCACATTGGATATTTGTTTAAATAAGGAGGGATGTTTGTATTGTGTGGTTTTTAAGTGAAAGAAGTGGATTTCAAATCTCTCTAATTTGTATAACATGAGATATAGAATAGTTCACATAAATGATGACTCAAATTGGACATCATATATATGTTACAATAATCTTCTAACATCAAAGAAATTAAGCAGCTAATTCAAATGTGGGAGCCCGAATCTATTATAATTTTGGCCCATATCAATACAAAATTTCACACTTGTTATTGTGAATAGGATGATTCAATGCATTGATTCTTTTCTCGCACTATAGCCGTTATTTAGAGTTTACGAATCTCTAATTAATCCCGGAGGGAGTGTGTCCAGGATACCACCTCTTTTAAATCAAACCAACCCGGACTAAATTGACATCCCTATTTAGCATATAATATTATATTATAGACCCACGTTCAGTTATTTGCTGGTATTCATTGATAGGGAGAAGGGTATCTTGCTCATGCAATAATAAATATAATACCGCAGACACATGTTCGAAATTGCATGTATGACTTATACCATTAACAGAAATAATAATAATAATAATATCTCTTTTTTAATTTGTTTGATATCACAAACAACATTAAAATAATTGCAAATTCTACTGGCAGTATGACTCCGTGTGCATTAATTATATTATCAAAATAACACGTGTTATAATTGGAAACTAATCTCCGAGATCCTGTGTTGTGCGTATATATAAACAACGTAAAAACAACTACAAAATCCTCGCCTCTAAGAAGCCCTAATTTCTTATTCTAAGTCTTCAGTTTCGTGTTTTCTCCATAAGAGCTTAGAAACATGGATCCGAACAGATCCTCATCGTCCCAGTTGAACTTGCCATTCGGGTACAAATTCGACCCGACAAGCTCGGAATTATTACAGCATTATTTAATTCCAAAATTGAGAGGCGAAACGCTTCCGTCCAACTATGTTGTGGATCTCGACGATCTCTACAGTTACGAGCCTCGCCAACTCCCCTTCAGTAAGTTTCGACAGCTTCGGTGTTCATGTTTCCGATCTGCTGCTTCTCACTCTCGGATTTGTGTTTTGAACTGGTTTTTGATGTTTTTAAGGTCGCCTAAAATTGATGGCCGAGTTTGATGTTTTTGAGGTAAATTTGCTGTTTCGAGTTTTGATCCGCTGTTTCCCGCTCAATCTGATGATTCAATCAATGTGTTTTGTTCTTTTAGTATGGCTATGTGAAGGTTAAAGAAGAGTTTCTAGAAGAATCTGATATAACAGGAGCAAATTTTTGATTCCCGATTTGCTGCTTTAAAATTGTGTTAATAGCATGTTGAAGTAGTTAGTTTTTTTATTTCCTAGCATGAGATTGTCAGAATTATTACAATGCACATCAAAATAGCCTATTTTAATTTTCCTCCACAGATCAATTTAAGTATTCAAAAAAGGGCGAGGCATTCTTTTTCACGACGGATATAAGGAAAAATTCTGAGGAAGAGAGGCAAATTCGGACAGCATCCAACGGCTATTGGAAAGTCTATAAAGACGACGTGGCCGTCGATCTTGCCGGAGAAGTCATCGGATTCAAGACCAAACTTTTGTTCCACGGTGTCCATGGAAATATAACTGATTGGGAGATGATCGAGTACAGGTGTCATCCTACTCGAATCCCTAGTGATGTAAGTGTATTGATCAATGTTCGTTAGTGTTTGAAGATTTGACGTTTATAGTTCAGGCGCACCAAACTTAGTGTTTCACTTTGCGTTCCACTTAAAGAAAAATTATAATTTGTATGCTTTAGTTTAATTTTACGATCATAAGCTAGAATTTATTCCACTTGTATATAATTATTTAATATGATTTAATTTCACTTTTTTTATGGTTGATATAATAATGCGACACAGTAACACACATAAAATTATGGGACGGTGGATCCCATCTGTTTATAATTATATATTATATTGATGTTTGGCTCTGTTTAGCACATATTACATTGGACAGTTCTAATTCTTAAATTTTGGCCACCTTTTTCAGGCCAAGACTTGTATAGTTTGCAAAATCAAGCTGAAGACGGAGGCGGAAGAAGGGCAAGAGTTTCCATGATGACATCAATGGAGGAAATTCTAGGCTGATAACTAAACAGTACTAACTTTTTTTTATTATTATTTCTATTTTTACTATTTTTTTTTTCTATTTTTATACATAGCATGGTATATTAGAATTGAGTCACATAGGTCTCTTTCTGGTTTTTTTTCATACTTACTTCATTGTAAGTATGTTTGTTACCCAAAAGATTGCCACCAAGTTGGTTCTGTATACATGAATTTTGTAGCCATCCGATGAATCATGAATGTATATAGACAGCAAAAGAGTCTCACTCCCATGCATCCAAATTTATTGAATTCAATTATAATTTAAAAATTAGTATAACATAAATAAAGATTAATCAAATTTAATTAAATGCATAATTAATTTTTAACTAACTAAATTAGTTTGTGATTAATGATAATTTAATGAATTAATCAAATAACAACAATAATATTTAAATTAACTACTAATTGCGGCCTCCGCACACACGAGCTTTCGCCATAGAAAAATCGGTTATATGTACATTTAATTTGTGGCGATTGCAAATATAAACTAACCAATTAAGGCTTATTAGTTATAACTTTTAAAGACAAAACTAGGAATTTCAATTCGAACCATACGTTTCGAGATTGCATTATTTTTTGTTGTTTGGTGAAGCAAATCAAATTATGTAATCTTTTTCCTAAGGTTTCATATATGTACAATAATTTTCACTCACTCTCAATTACTTTTCATTGTTAGGAAGAAGTTTGGAGAAGAAAATAGGTGAATTGAAAAAAGAAAATGATGAAATTTGGACAAATTTAGGATGCAGAGAGTTCCATGCGGCCGGGTAGAGTTGTGCACAACAATCCACGCGGTCGGGTAGAACCCACGACACAACAATCCACGCGGTCGGGTAGAACCCACGACACAACAATCCACGCGGCCGGATAGAAGTGTGCACAACAATCCACCTGATTGGGTGAAAGAAGAATGACTCCAGAAAGTTCCATCCGATCGCATAAGTGGCGTGCACAACAATCCACCCGGCTGGGTAAACTGACGAAGACACGACGGAGTCCAAAAAGTTAGACCCAACCGGGTGAGATAGGGCATCACTATCCACCCGACCGGGTGATATAGAGTAAAGAGACATGGACGTTATTGTGCGGGATAGTGCCGAGTGTTCGACCTGGTGTGCGTGATGATGATGGGCAGAATAGTGTGGTTTGTGAGTAATATGCGAGAAGACAAGTGAACGAGACAAGTAAAGAAAAAAATGAAATAGAACTTTATTGATGGAATCGAAACGGAAGATATATGCGTTAGACGAAGGGAAATTGAATCCTCTTGCGAGGCCCAACCCAAGCTGATACCAAGCTTGTGCGAGTTTCCTTAATCTTCCACATCCCTCTCGCTAACCTCAAGAGAGGTATTTATAGCTTACAATTTGAAGTCCTAATTCTAATGAGACTCAATCTACACCTATAAGATAGGTCGATATCCTTTGTATGTATAGAACTATCTTTTACAAAAAGATAAGAACAAAAGGCGGAAAGATAAAGATAAACCGAAAAGATAAAGACCATTATTATCTCTTAAGGAGATAATCATGAAACGATAAACTAAAGACTATACTAACTCAAGGGACTCTACTAAGCTAAGAACTCTATTTCCATGCGTCTTGCGCCCAGTTGCCGTCCTATGAGCGTGCTTGGTCTTGCGCGTGCGCCTGTTGCCTCCGCTCGCGGCGTCTCTCTCGTGCGCGCTCATTCGCCTCCTCGCAGCCTTGCGCTACATGTTATGCATCCCCCGTGCGCGATCACTATCACCGGGTGACTCCCGCGACACAACAGTTATAACTGACGGTTTTTAGAAGAAGATGGGGAGGGGAAGACCACATTGGAGACCCAAAATCACATAGAAAAGAGAGGGAATTGAGAAAAGAAACGAAGGAGAACAAGGAGAAACGATCCATCTATACAATTCCATCATCCCAGAGACGACTACAACTAATAGAAATCGAACGCTATTACATCTACGATTTTAGTTTCCTTCGTTGTAGTTTTTATCGGGATGATTGGCTAGTTTTTCTCCATTATTCCTACTACGTAGTAGGTGGATTATTGACATGAATTGATTCGAATCATCCTATTCATTTGCTGAATTTTCTGGACTAATTTTATGTTATGACTTGAATTGGAATGGACTATTTAATTGTGCACCATTGATGGTTTAATCTTGATTATTTTCTAATGTCTCTTTAACTTAGAAAATAGGAGCAATGCATAGTATAAGAACCTTAAAACTAAGTTTTGTTTAGAGTAAAGTTTGAAGGTGGATTAACATGTTGAATGTGTGTAAATGTTATCTAGGACTTACTGTGCTTTCACATGAGTTATAAGTTAATATTAAGGGGGTTTTGAGACGTGTTCAACTTATCATAATTCTCCAATTCTTTATAATGTCCAGTGTCGATAAAATGAAAAAATATAACACAATCCTCAATACCATGAAACTGATCTAGGAACTGTGATTTGAATCGAGCATGTGCAGTGATCCTTTGAAACATATGAGGAATAACCTCCTCATCTTATTTAGAACCCGGACTTTCTCTCATTTGTTGTTGCTTTCGTATGTCTGAAGTTTTAGAATATTTTGTTCACCATTTTTCTTTCACTTTATTTTAGTTAAACAATCAATATACCTCCATGTGGGTTCGACCTCTAATTCCTACCTTCGAAACTGTTATCCGGCAGTTAGATGTGATTTTAGAGTATTTTATAACTTGTATGTGATTAATTGTGATTAAAACTTATGCTATAAAATACACATCAAGTTTTGGCGCCGTTGCCGGGGAGGCAATTGGTTGTTTAATTGTTATTTATTTACTTTTTAGTTTGCTATTTTTTCTTTTTCAGTTATTTTGTGATATGTCGGTCTAAGGTTCCACTTATTCGTCATAAAAGGATTCCAAGAGGATTAGAAGTTGAAAAGCTTCAAGGGACTTAAAGTTTAGAGATCGTGGATAATCTGTTGTACAATCAATATTCAAAGGAAAGTAAAGAGTCAAGTGAATCTGAGTACGAAAAGATGACAGAAAATAATCAAGGGAATTGTGTGCCTATTCCTCCAGTGGAGAGATTTGGAGATATTTTCAACACTAGAGCCAATCATCCAGACGACTTTGCCTATGCAATGGAGAATATCAACTTCCCACCTCACTACATCAGCTTGGTGAATGGTGGTAGTCTCTTCCATGGAAGAGAAGATGAGGATCCTATTTCACATCTAAATGATTTCTACGAGCTAATGGACAATCATAGGCCACAAGGAGTGCCACACGATTGGATAAAAAAAAGCTTTATTCTCTTTCTCTTAGGGAGATAAAGCTCGAGCATTGTATGATTGCCTGGATACAATGTGGCTACATTTGAAGAGTTGAAGAACAAGTTTCTTATGAAATACAACTCACTAGCTAAGATCAAGAAATTTAGAGATGTCATCACTTCATTTCAACAACGAAGTGATGAGACATTTGGAGAGGCGTGGACGAGATTCTCAAAGTTGCTCAGAAAATACCCAAGCCATGGCTTAGCAAGTGGTAGAGATCTTACTAAGTTCTACCAATGACTTACTAGTGTGAGCATGACATTGATCAACGCTAGTACTGGAGGTGATATTGACAACAAGACACGATGATGTACGTTCTCTATTTCAAATATTGACAGCGAATCAGAAGAACTGGTATAATCCGAGAAGAGCTGTAGTGAAGAGAGTCGACACTTTTGGAGCTACTGCTGACTCAGAGAGACTGAGTACTTTGGAGGCACAACTTGCCAACATGAGTACACAGATGGCTACAGTAGCCAAAGCAGTGACATCTCTACAGCTGAATCCTCAGCTACCAACACTGCTCGTAAAATGTGGAGTGTGCCAAGTTAGTAATCATTATGAGCAATGCCCTTTTATTCAGCAAGGAGTTTAAGCTGTCAGCTATGTGGGCAACAACCGACAAGGATTCAACCAAGGGTAGTGGTTTAATAACCAAAATAGTTAGAGGCCTCAACAAGGAGGATGGAATCATCAAGATAATGGGCACAGTTCAAACGAGCACTGAAAGCCGAATACATCTCCTCTGGGTTTTGACACGAGAAAGCCTACATTGGAAGACCAGCTGGGTCGGATCTTCTCACTCATGAGCAAAAGTCAGAAGGAGAATGAGCAGTTTCGAAAAAAGACCACAGAGAAATTTGGCCAGCTTGATGCTTCGATTAAGAATATGGAAATGCAGATTAGGAAGTTTGATGTGTAATTTAGAGTATAAATTTGATTAATAATTATTCACACACAAGCTATAAAATTACCCTAAAATAACTCCTAAATGCAAGAGAACAATGTCGAAAGTAGCAATTAAGAGTCGAACCCACAGGGAGTGAAATGGTGTTTAGTCCAAAAATAAAAATAAAAATATGGAAAACACACTAAAGTAACGAATTCAAAAACAAGAGATCAAAGACGAACTAGAACAAATTCGGGTTTTAAACACGATTAATAAAATGGTTATCCCTAGTATGCTTTGGATGATCACTGTACTTGATTGACTCAAATCTAGGTTCCCAGTTCAATTTCATGGCATTAAAGATTATGTCTATTTTACGTTCTAATGACACTGAACACATGAGAATAATTGTAGAATTAAGATAAGCTATTTTACGTCTCAAAATTCTTGAATATTAATGCAGACTCCTGTGGAAGCTCAGTAAATCCAGATTGATATTAACACGTTCGACACTATAGATTAACAAATTTAACTAGTTTAACATAGACTCCCGATGTAGCACAGTAAGACCTAGATTAGCAATTAAACACACACAACAAAAAAGCGCATTTTACCGACGGATTTACAGACGGATCGTAATCCCTCGCTAAGTACCAACGGATTTCTGACGGATAATCCGTTGCTGACGCTACCGATGGAAATACCGAGGGATTCTTGCGCCATTTCTTCGCGCCAAATATGCCGACGTCATTACTGACAGAATTTCTGTCGGTACAAGGAACGACGGAGGATTCTGTCGTTAAATGTGTAGTTAATGAACTTTTACCGACAGACGTCTTTCCGTCAGTATCAGCGACGGACTACCGCCGTTGGTAAACGTGCTTGTAATATGTTTTCTGTTCATGGGATAAAATATTACCGATGGACTGGATATCCGTTGGTATTAGCGACGTATTTAGTCTGTTGCTAATTACCGATGGATAGAATCCGTCGGTAATCCGTCGCCTATTTCCTGAATTATTAGCCCTAATTTGTTTCTTCACATTCCTCCCCCATTCTTCCCAATCCTTCGCCCCATCGCTCATGTGTCCAACACCGCTCGCCCCTCGTCCCTCGCCCATCCTACTCGCCTGTCGCCCCTAGCCGTCGCTGCTCTCCCCTGCGCCCGTTGCCGTTCTCCACTCGCCCCGTCGCGCCCCTTCACCGCGCGGTCTCTCCCGCTAACCTTTTCCACCCCCGCCGTCGACCCGTCGTTGCCGTGGCCACAGCTGACCACCCGCTCATGCTGCCCCGTCCACCACTCCAATTTTCTGTGAAATAGCTAATCCCCTGCCACTGCCGCCGCCGTCGCCGCCGCTCCGCTGCTATCTATCACAGGTTAGTGATTTTGTTTTTGATTTTCTTTTGCTCTTGTTTTGATTTTCTTGTTCTCTTGTTTTGAGGTTGTGCATTGGAAGCATTGAAATAAATTAGACTCTGCTCCCTTCTTGTCGCCGCCGTCCTCTTTTTTGTTCTCCTTCACCTTCCTTCTTGTCTCCTCCTCCGCCGCCTTCTTTTTCTTTCTTGTCGCTGCCGCTGCTGTCTTTCTTTGGAGGAGGAACGATTTCTATACCTCTCTTGAGCTTCTCTTTCAAGTATGATGTGAGTTCCTTCACATTCATCGTCCCAGTTACCGTGACCAAGTCCTTTG
>JAYDZE010578132.1:0-11364 GCA_034509125.1 Monilaria moniliformis
AATCAACAATGCACGTATGAATTTCAACGAAGCATGAAAGACTTAGCTAACAAATATATACACGAAATTGAAAATACATAAGTTAAGCCATCACTTATCTCTTAAAAAAATTGAGACGGCGAAGGGGCTGCCTTCGACTACGTCGACGGCTCGCACGCCGGCGAGTCGACGACGTCAAGGCAACCCCGGGAATCAAGACGGGACGAGGTGAAAGGGGGCTGCCACAAACGGACAGCCCCTTCACGGGACCGTGAGGCGCACCGAGAGGCTACCTCACGGTGGCAGGCGGCGGCAGACGGTGGCCGGTGGCGGCGAAGTCGCCGGAAAAGCAAAAATGAAGAAAATGTTAGAATTTTTACAAAAAAAAAATAAAAAAAAAAAAAGAGAAAGATAAAAGGCTTACCGGCGTCGATGGCGGCAAAATCCGGAGGCGGCACGACGGAGCATGGACGGTCGCGACAGAACGGCTAGACGGAGGGCTGGAAGACGCAGATCTGCCCTCCCCGTCACCCGCATGGCCGAGACAACGGGCGCGACGACGGATCGGGCTGGCGGCGACTGGCAGTGCACGAACGACGGCGGTGCCGCGAGAGTGAAAGAGAGACGAGATGGCGAGAGAGAGAGCGAACGGAAAAAGAAGAGGAGAAAGAGAGAGAAAGGAGAGAGAGCCACGGGATTGGAGGTGGCGCGACCGGAGAGGGCGACGGCCACGGCATGGCTGCGCGGACGCGACGCGGCGGGCTCGGCGTGGTGGCAGCGGCGGCGGCGTCGTGATGAAGGGAAGAAAGAGAATGCAGAGAGGGAGAGAACAAAAAGAGAGACGAGATAAGAGAAATGGCGTGAGAGAGAGAGGCCGACGTCGGGGTCGACGGGAAGACGACGACCGGCCACGCGGCGGCGGCGGCAGGTATCAAAGGGGGAGAAGGGAGGAGAAAAGAGAGATAGAGGGAGAGAGGTGATGGGCTTGTGTGTGTGAGCATGAGTGTGAATGAGTGTGTGTGTGAGTATAACCTTAGCCCTAGTGGGCCGAAAAGTGGGCTTCTATAGTGGGCCGAAAAATTAAAAGAGATGGGCCGAGAATTAAAATTAACGGGCTGAAAATTAAAAAGAAATGGGCCGAAATTATTCATTGTTTGGGTTCAATTTAATTAAATGTTCGGCCTAGGTGATTGGGCTTGAAATAAATGATGACGTGAATTTTATGTTGGGCCTTAGGAATTAATTAAAATGGGCATATGATAATTGGGCCAAGAGAAATAAAATAGTTGGGCTCCAATTTTAATTGGAATGAGCTTGCCAATTATTTAATGTTGGGCTCCAATTAATTAAAAGGTTGGCCTTAATTAAAATTTAAGTGAGTCAATTTAATTAAGCTTTGGACTAATGATCTAATTAATTCCCATTGATTAGTAGATTAATGAATTGAGATTATGAGAGTACTTAATTAATTTAAGTACTTAAGAAGAGTTAAATTAATTCTTTCTTATCTAATTAATTTTCAAAATTAATTATGAGGTTATAATAAATTAATCTAAGGATTAATCTATAAAAGATTAAATCATGTGATTCAAGAAAGATCCTTAGTTAATTATTCTTCGGATTAATCTTGAGTAATTAAATTTTTTCGATTTAATTACTTCAAAGGAACTAGAATTTCCTTAACCAAGGAAATTAAGAATAAATGAATCATTGATTCTAGTCAAGTAAGACGTTAAATTTATCGTCGGATAAATTTTAAAGCATGACATAGAAATTTCTTTATCCTTTAATAGATATGCTAAAGAGACGAGACATAGAACACATGCCTCAATAGAACACGTGCATATCACACGATTATGCTAATGATCCCTTGAGCTAAAATTTAGCTTACTTTGTATAAAAAGGATATCGCGAAGAAGAGAGGTGATTCAGTCCACAGAGGTACTATTCCAAATCGGGAGAAAATCGAGGTGGGCTTTTCTGTCCAACTATGGGCGTTATATATACTCAAATGTTAAATGTTTTCAATGAAGTTATGATTTTGATATTCCTATCAAAACCTGAACTAAGGTTCGTGGACTCAAAGTTATTATCATGCCTAAAATGTTTGTTTTATGAGAATGCCTATCTGTTGGCTATGCCAAAAGTTATGAAATCGAATTCTCTTCCCAGAAAGGGTAGCGTCCCTCCTCGGACTAGTGTACACAAGCGGACTGTGAGTCATCGAGCGGGTTGGCCGGTCCTGTGACCGTTGAAGGTGGCCACCTTCTTGCACAACTTTTGAAAGGGTGACCGTGGGAGGTGGCCACCTCCCCGGCACAATAAGATCAGATATGGCTTATGAAGAAGAGAACCTAGGCTGCGCAGCCGAATTTTAAGAGCAAAAGAATTTAGTAAACTCGGGCCTTTTAAGACAAAACTCCCGTGCTTTACTGTGATGGCGTGACAATGTTTTTTTTAAATGTATATATTTTGGCATGTGTTCACTGAGTACTTTTGTACTCAGCCCTGCATATATTTCTAAATATGCAGGTTGAGCCGTGAATGAGGAGGATGGTGTGCTGAATAAGTCTGAGTGTTCCTTTTTAGACAAGACTCTCGGAGGTGCATGTCTTCATACATGTCACTGTATTCTATGTATTCCGCTGCGTATAAGTACGAATTTAGGAATGGATTATGTGTATTCCTCCCAAAACTCTCAATTATCATTCTCATTGTTGTAAGACTATTTCATTCGACTTATCAAGATATCGGTATAGTTCTATTCGATGAAAGTATTAATCAATGTCTTGAGGCATATGCCAGATTCGCCACCCACTTTCTAATCCCGCTTCTTAATCCCCACCCCCAGTCACGATAACCGAGCTTTATTATCCTTAATAAAGTGCAGCCGTGACATAATCAGTTCTTGGCATACCCTAACGGTAAAGCATATCTAAGAAATCAACATAATAGAATAAAAAAACATGGAAGGTTAAAGAAAACAAAATATATAAAGAACATTCTGGCTTTATCTCATCAGCAGTGCATCAACTGAGATCGCATAGTTTAGAATTTGTTTTGCTTGGATAAATATCATGTCAGTCTAACATAACTGCAATTTGGACATGCACTTCCCTATACTGTTTTCCAGCCACAAGCACTGGAACTCTGTACCAGGTGAGCTCAATTTCTTTTCCCCTAGAACATTAAAACACTTCAGATTTCTTGCTCCTTCACTGTTGCTAATAAGGGTCAGTGTGACATGTCTTATAAATATTCTGAATGATGTTCAATTTCTGCTGAAAGTTGCTGCAGCATCTGGAGATATGAGAAAGGCTCATGCAGTGTGTAGGTTAACATTTTTACGCCTATGTTTGCATACCCATTTTGTTTGTTAGGTTCAACTGACTGCAAACCAGAGCAGTTACACAGAGATGCCATAATTTTAGGTCCCTCGGGAAAATGGATTAAGTTACTATTAAGACCATGTGTTGCTTAAGTCAATGACAAGAGCTGTTCAATGTTTTTTTTCAGGAGTGCGATTGAAATGCTAATAGGTGACTCTATCAAATGCTAATAGGTGACTCTATGTTATCATCATTAGATGGGACTGAAGATCAACAAAAGCCTGCTGCAAACAATACGATGTCTAATCAAATTTGTACCATGAGAAACATTATTATCTGTTTAGTTTTCTCTTTCTACCCGCAATATTCTGTTATGAAGCTTAGTGTTTTGACATCTGTGAAACCTTTCTTCATTTTATATGCACTTAGAAGATTTCATTTATGTCCTTTAAAGGTTTGGGGACTTTTGCATGTAAGAATAGGTCATGTTGCTGCTTCATTATCAAAGGTGTATAAATCGCCAGTAGTAGAAACCATTATATCACTGCCCTAACATCAACAGGTGGAATAACTTTGCAACATATTGGGATTTTTTTATGATGGCATACATGTAGTTAAATAATGTGATCCAAAGTCAATTCTCTTCCAAACTTTTGATTCAAACTAATCAGTAGTCTTAACAATTTACACCTTTCCTTATAAATCCATATGTTTTTTTAATGAAAGCTATTTTTGATACACCTCCTCTAATGGTGTATAGGCGCGGTGGTCGTAACATAATGGACTATGGCAACGAAGACTTTGCACCGAGCTTGGAAGACTGGAAGACAGTTGCGATGCATTAATTGCTCTTGTGGAAGTGGAGCAGCAGTTACCAAAAGTGGCGGTGGTTGTAACATAGTGAACTTGTGGGAATGAAGACTTTGCGTTGAGCTTGGAAGACTGGAAGTCTGGAAGACAATTGCCACACATTAATTGCTCTTGTGGAAGTGGAGCATCATTACCAAAAGTGGCGTAGGTTACATAAGTTATGCTTGAGAGTTACAAGATTAATGCATGGAGTGGAGGAGTAGTGCTTAATAATCATTATTGCTGATATTATTATTATAGTAATTGTAATAGATTAGTATAAACATCATATGAATGTAATAGGGCTGGGCATATTGTTGAATCTTCTTTGAGTCGGTATTTGAGCCAAGGCCTTCTAATCCGAATGAGTTATGAATTATATTTTTGTTGCATCAGAGATTGTGTCATTTTCTCTCATTCCTTGCTTCTTACTCTAACAATTGGTGTGGTGAGCGTGGATACAAATGGCGTCGTCGACACGCATAAACGAGCGCGTCGAAGGGTTAGAGAAAGCAATGGAAGAACAAAGCCGCCGAGCCGAAGAACAGTTTCAAGAACTCAAGGAACTCATCGCCAACATGCGCGGACATATGGGGGCCGAAGCCTCGAGTTGTTCCGCGACAATAGGGGACAATGGCAATGGTTTTCCAACTAATCCGGTAATCCAATTACCTACACATCACAACATTGAGTGACCAACCTTCGATGGGAACGATGTTCTTTCCTGGATAGCAAGGGCGGAACAATACTTTCTCATACATAGCACACCCGTGGAACGTTGGGTGCAAGTAGCGCTTGTTGCGTTATTCGGACCAGCTATGGCGTGGATCCAAATCCTTCTATGTCGATCACGTTGATCATGTGGGAAGATTTTGTACGTGAGTTGCAAAAACGCTTTGTGACGAGCTCTGCTCTGAACGCGTATGAAGCACTTCAGGCTACTAAACAAGACAACACTTTAGACGAGTATGTTGCGGCGTTTGAGAGCCGCCTAGCCCAACTTCCCAAGCTCACGGATCCGCAATACTTGGGATTCTTTTTAGGAGGACTCAAACCCCACATTCGCCTTCAAATTAAGGACCCCAACATTGGTAGTTATTTTGATATGGTCCAAATGGCGAAGAGGATTGAGCTTATGGAAACCCCAACCACTTCAGCGGTACGTACATCTTTTGTGCCCCTTCCGCCTCGAGCACCCCCTGGCGTCTGACAAGGACCCACCTTTGGTTCGCAGCCAAACACACAGTCGCTAGGTAGTGGAGGAGCGTCGATGGGGCCGCGTAACCCCCCCCCCTCCCCGTCCATTTCGAAGCATAACTAACGAGGAATTTCGCAAACATGTTGTCGCCGATACTTGCTTTAAGTGCGGATTGAAGTTTGGACCCATGCATTGGTGCCCCCCAAGGACGTTACAGGTAATGGTTGGGGAAGATGACATGGATTCAGAAGAAGAATTTCAGGATGTGAAGGGTCTAGGTGAGGAGGAAGCGCCTGACTCCCTTGCAATTCAGCAGTTAGAATTGCCCGAACTGGCTTCTCAAGGACTTGACGAGAACCAGACTATGAAAATGTTCGGTTATGTGGGCGAGACAAGACTCAAGGTCATGATTGATAGTGGTGCAAGCCACTGTTTCATCACGGCGGAAGCAATGTAAGAAGTCCAGCTGGAAGTCATCGCGACGTTGGCTTTCACTGTCACGGGGGACGGGTCGAAGGTACGCACAATGGGAATTTGCAAGGATGTTTCAGTACATTTGGGAACAGTCACTTTCCTTATCACGTGCTATGTTTTTCCCTTGAACAATATCGATGTTATTTTGGGAGTTTCTTGGTTAGCCCAATTGGGAGACGTCAAGGCGAATTGGCGAATGATGGTCATGAAATTTATGTGAAACGGCCGGAATGAACAATTGACCGGAAATCCCTCTTTGACTCAACGGGCTTGTACAACTCATGACATGCGCATGCTCAATGCTCACAATGAATGTTGGTTCGTGTGGGCAGTCGAGGCTAGTCCTGATGAAGACACCACTTGAGTAGGCGAAGACTAGATCAACCTTGAGGGGAAATTCACCCAGACCCGCCGAATGCTTCCCGCCGAGGATCAAAGGCACCGCGACGTCATGAAGGTAACAAAATATTTTCCTGACGTGGTTACAACTTCCACTCGACTACCCCCACATCGCAGCTCGGATAATCGAATAACCTTACAGCCGGGCTCCTTACCAGTATCGGTAAAACCGTACCAGTATAATCATACCCAAAAAGATGAGATGGAGCGTTTGGTGGCAGAGATGTTGACAACCGGAATTATTAGGCCCAATGTGAGCCCTTTCTCCAGTCCAGTTCTCCTTGTTCGTAAAAATGACAGGTCGTTGAGATTTTGTATTGATTATCGCGAGTTGAATAAGCACACAATTCCAGATAAGTATCTGATTCAAAGTCATTCAGGAGTTGCTCGATGAACTCCATGGGGCGAGGTGGTTCACTAAATTAGATTTGAAGGCGGGCTACAACCAAATCCGCATGGCAAACAGCGACGTACACAAAACAACTTTCTGAACCCATTCAGGCCATTATGCATTTTTGGTGATGTCGTTCGGTCTCACCAATGCGCCGGCAACTTTCCAAAGCATGATGAACGATATATTCCGGCCTTATCTCCGTAAATTTGTTTTAGTATTTTTTGATGACATTCTAATATACAGCGCGTCGTGGGAAGCTCATGTCGCGCACCTGCGACAAGTCTTCAAGGTGCTAGCGACCATCAGTTGGTTATTAATCCAAAAATGTGCTTGATGGGGCGAGAAAGTGTCGAGTACCTAGGACACATTGTGTCTCAGCAAGGGGTTCAGGTAGATCCAGCCAAAATAGAGACAGTTCTAAATTAGCCAATGCCACGTTCCATTCGAGGAGTTAGAGATTTCCTTGAATTGACGGGATACTATTGTTGATTCATTAAGGGGTATGGCCGAATCACAGCGCCCTTGACTGCATTGTTAAAGAAGGAGGCCTTAACTTCGTGGACATGGACGAAGGAAGCCGAGAAGGCTTTCGTCGAGCTCAAGCATGCACTAGCAACGACGCCTGTTCTTATTTTGCCAAATTTCTCACAGGAATTCATTGTTGAATATGATGCATCGGGGAAAGTATTAGGTGTTGTGCTAATGCAAGAAGGGGCGGTCTATCGCTTATTATAGCAAGCAACTGTCGAATCGAGCTTTGTCTAAATCCGCCTATGAAAGGGAGTTGATGACATTACTTTTGGCTATCCAACATTGGCGTCCTTACTTGCTGGATCGCCACTTTATTGTGCGGACTGACCAAAAGAGTCTACGTCAAATACTTTCTTAGTCTCTTATCACGCCAGCGCAACAAAATTGATCGGCTAAGTTGATTGGCTACGACTTTGCTATCGTGTACAAATAGGGCAAGCTTAATCAGGCAGCATATGTTTTGCCTCTTCGTGAGGAGGGCTACGAATGTGCAGCAATTTCCAATCCGAGATGGCTCGAGTGGTAATCGTTGCAAAAAGATATTGAAAAGGATCCGAAACTGGCATCAATCAAAGCTAAGTTGGAGAATGGCGTTGAAGCTGCCAGGCATTATTACCTTATTAGGGAAATCTTATTTTATAAAGGAAGACTGACAGTGCCCGCGAATTCGGAATGGATACCCAAGATGATTGTTGAATTCCATTCCACGCCGACTGGTGGACAAGTCGGGGCATATCTCACCTATCAGAGATTGGCGACAAACATGCATTAGATTGGAATGATGAAGCATGCGACGTGGTTTGTGGCAACCTGCTCAATTTTTCAGCAAAGTAAGTATGAGACCAAGTCACCGGCTGGAGTTCTATAACCATTGTCAATCCTGAGCCAAGTGTGGGAAGATGTTAGTATGGATTTCGTCTCGGGCCTTCCAAAGGCGAAAGGAGTCAATTGCATTTTAGTCGTGGTCGATCGATTTTCTAAATATGGTAATTTTATTGGCCTCAAGCATCCCTTTTCAGCCAAGAGCGTCGCTGAGATCTTTATGCATGAAATTGTGTTGTTGCACGAAATTCCTTCCTCCATAGTTTCCGATCGAGACCCCATTTTCTTGAGCTCAGTTTGGCGAGATCTGTTTTGGTTAGCCGTCACCAACTTACGAATGAGCTCACCGTATCACTCTAAAATTGATGGTCAAACGGAGGTTCTCAACCTTTGTGTAGAAACGTATCTAAGGTGTTTTGCTTCCAACCATCCCAAACAATGGAGTAAGTGGTTGAGTTGGGCGGAATTTTGTTACAATACGAGCTTCGTTCGGCGGCAAGAACGACCCCTTTCCACGTGGTGTATGGCCGACCCCCTCCAACCTTAAGACAATTCTTGCCGGGAGAAGTCAGAGTGCAGGTCGTGCTCGATGTGCTGCGTACAAGGGACGAGGTATTGAAGGAACTGTGAATCCATTTACAATGAGCTCAACAAAGGATGGTACGGGAAATGCAGTTGTCGTGCAGTTGAAAGTTGGGGATATCGTGTACCTAAGGCATTGTCCATACCGTCAATCTACATTATTCCGGTCGGCGGAGCGAAAGTTAGCCCCAAAACTTTTTGGTCGTTTTAAAGTTATTGCTCGAATTGGGGCAACAACATGCCGTCTACATTACCTGAAGGATCGCGAGTACACCCCGTGTTCCACGTATCGTTGTTGAAAAAGGCGATTGGGGAGAATCTGGCTGGTTTAACTTTGCCCGATGACATGCTAGGGGCTGATAGCTTGCTATTGGTAGTGGGCCATCGCAACATAAGCTGCGATGGGCTAGAAATACCACTAGTGTTGGTGCAATGGAGTGGTCTGCCTAAGGAGGAAGCATCTTGAATGGATGAGAGCGATCTTCGTGGTCAATTTCCTTATTTTAGTCTTGGGGACAAGGCTGTTTCCGATGAGGGCGAGTTGATACACCTCCTCTAATGGTGTATAAGTGCGGTGGTCGTAACAACTCTAGGAGAGGTATGCTTTCCACCAATTCTCAGTACCAATATTAATCTTTCTAACGTTGGGATTAAATGCCACCCATTATATTGGTGCAGTTGAACAAACATTATGTGGATGTTTGTGAATCGACTTCGATTCCTCCAGTTAGCATTTTGGAGCTTTCAAATATGTGCAGGGTGCTAGACGACCAGGTAAAACATATTATTCATGATCATGCAAACACAACTTTCTATAGACTATGTATGAATATTTCACATGTTCTTATTCTCATGGGAATGAAACATTTGAAATTGCAGGGAATTCTAAAACTTGGGCAATCACGAGAAGATAAGCTAACAAGAGTGACATTAGAGATTGACGGAGCAGACATTGTTTTTGCACTGCAGGTACTCGATTATGCCTATTTTAGTGCGTGTTTCTGAGTTATATCTCCTCAAGTTCTATAGTTGATCACAATAATGTTGGGAACAGGGAGTTCGATTCTTCCGGAACTGTCTGCAGTGATTATTTGGAGAAGAGTCGTGATCCTTTGATGGTTGTTTATGAGGCCAACTTTCTGCTTGAAACCAAATTAAGGAGGTAAAGTTAGTAAACCACATTCATGTTAATACAATTTTTGGTTGCATTCATCATAATTAACTCTCTCTCTCTCTCTCTGAACATCTATAGGCAAAACAACACATGCAGCACCTACATTGGTCAAGTTGCTCCAATTTCTGCAGTTTGAAAATTCAGCATGTATCATCTCTGAGCTCAGTAGTAATACTCAGATGCTATGAATAAATAGAAAGACGACTGCTTGAAGCAAAGGAGACCATATGGATGTCTGAGTAAGTAAACACAACGAAGTAGATGAAATGGCAAGAACCAAGGAAACCATACACTGTTAATGTCTAAAACTGTAAATTCTTGACATTAATGACACTGAAAATAGAAAATAGGTTATTCTTCAGCAGTCCATCAAGATTTTGATGCATTTGGCTGCGGTTTCTTTTATATTGTTGATAAGAATGCAGGCATTTTTTGTTTTGTGAAACACAACTCCATTTTTCTGGAAGAGGCTTGACAAGTTTAAATAATGAAAGATATTGGATTTTTTTTTTCTGATTTTATGGAGATTAATATTGATATCAGATATATGCGCTGATATTTATTCAGACATTTTGAAATTGATATTTAAATATATAGGGAGAGGTTCAAATGAGAAATTTTCTTATTGTATGAATATGAATTATTTCAGTCTTTAGATTACCAATATTTATGGCGGATGCATCTTTTTTGCTGAATGGTTATAGATCCGAATTCGAATTTTAAAGCGGGCAAAAATTTTATTTTCTTCAGTACACTTAATTTTCGCTACAAATACAATAACTTTATACATTAAATACAAATATTTTCACATTCTTATTTTAGGAGTGATTTGCAGTATAATCAATCCCCATATTAATAGATGATTCATCTTTTTTGTACTAGTTGATAAATTTGGTAGAAGTATTCCTCCAAGTTTATGGTGTATATGCTTAGAAGCAGAATGTTCATCACACAATGACAAGTTTAACTTCAGATAACGAGCTAGATAAATATATTATATTTTTAATTGCAAAATTTGTCTTTCACTTGGGCAAAATATTAGGAGACCGGTCCTAAATTGCACTAAGGCCTTAATTAAAGTATTGAGCTAAATAAAAGTACTCTTTTAGAATCCCAACAAAAATACTTCTTAAATGCTACATGGGATTGTTTTTATCTTATTTTATTGTTATAAAGCCAATAATCATTGTCAATTTTCCCACGTTATCATATTTTTAAAATTTCAACAAAGTCTTGACAAATTGGTATACATTATGTGGCATGGTAATTGATAATTACCAGATATATACACGCTCAATAATCACACAAAGCTACTATATCTTCAAGTACAACGTGATCGTCAACATAGTTGTCGAAACTTGGTAGATAAACACAACCCACAAAAAAATTAAATCAACTTTTCGGTTTTCCATTGAAAAAAAAGAAGTGAAGTCACGCTCCTACCAGCCTTGGCAAAGAGCAATAATATAATAATTAAAAAAAATATATGCATCGACTACTAATTAATTTTAATGAATTTTTTAGTTATTTTGCATGCTATATTCATTACTGTAAATATATTTCTAGTTGTCACATTTTTCCCTAACCTTCAGTGCACGCCTCTCACCCATCCAAATATATATACAATAATATA
>JAYDZE010578143.1:0-11364 GCA_034509125.1 Monilaria moniliformis
ACATTTAGTTATTATGTATGAATTTCGTTATTTCATTGCGTATTTATATTTTGAAAATAATATGTGTTCTTGAGTGCATTTGATATGAACAGGTGGTCGAAAACAATATAGAACAAATTGTTATCGAAAAACATAATTTCCCGACGGACTAACGACGGAAATGAATAGTACGAAAACACTAAAATCGCCGACGGACAACGAAGGAATTTCCGTTGTTACCTTTTCCACATCAACGACGGACAACGACGAAAAATGCCGTCGTTAACAGATCCGACTTACCGACGGAATTATGTCCGTCGCCGACTAACGACGGAGGAGTCCGTCGGCGGTCCGTCGCCGGAGAAGCCGAAGTATGACCGATTGAGGACCAACTTTGCCGACGGATTTTTCCGTCTTTAGTCCGTCGTTAAATCTAACGACGGACATATTTCCGTCGGTGACTTCACCGGCGACCAGTAAATCAACGACGTATTGTGTCCGTCGCCGATCCGTCGGGAGGGTTAAGCGGCGACGGAATTCGTACTTTCGGCGACGGAAATTTCCGTCGTTAAATTTCTGTTTTTTTGTAGTGGGAGATGTGAGTTTTCATTTGATTACTACTATACATACAGAGAGAGCATGATGTGAAGCCATGTTGAATATTTTAGGATGATTTTGATCTAGAAGTGTGTGTGTGTGTGCGCGTGTATTTGTGTGTGTGAGAGAGAGAGATTGAATTAAACTCACATTTGTTGCTATACACATTCTTGTAAGAGCATTCACAATATCATCATTCTATCTTATTTCAATTCTAATTTTGGGGATACATATTTTATAGGTGTTTCATCAAATATTTGAAAATGATATATACGATGCAAATATGTCTTCAGTCTTTTGACATGAAGATTTGAATTTCACTCGCTTTTGTTTCAAATATAGAGTCATCATTTTATACTAAAAAAATATATATTAGAGTTCAAATTATACCAATTATAAAAGGAGGATTTTTTTTAAATAAAGAAAAAAGAAAAGAGAAAAAGTGGACATCTCATGATGGCAAAATCCATGGTCATGAATTGTAATTAGAGGTCAAACCTCGTTACAACCCCAAAGGAAGGTATCGTTGGGAAGTGAAAATTTTGTTTATTCTTATTGAAAACGCGGATAAAACTGTTGATTATTTAATAGAAAAAGTGGACAATAGTAGGGGTGATAATTCGGTTAGTCGGTTATCGGTTAACCGATAACCGAACGGAATAAGGTCGGTTATCGGTTAACCGATAACCGATATTTTCGGTTTCGGTTCGGTTTCGGTTAGAGTGTGAGGGAAAATTCGGTTATCGGTTATAACCGATAACCGATCGATTATAACCGAAAAACCGATATAAACATAAATATATAAAACATTGGTCGGTATTAACACAAAAAACGCAGGTAGCGCAGTTGGTGGAGAGCTTACTGCGCAGCCTCCAATACACAGGTTCGATTCCTAGCAGGAGCGTTTGTCTCAGTTTTTTTTTTTAATTAAGAGCAGTGATTTAAATATGAATATATCAAACGTTGGTCGGCATTTATACAAAATTTCTAATTCAGTTTTAAATTTGAATTCGGTTCTTATCGGTTAACCGATTAACCGATCGGTTATAACCGATCGGTTATTACCTTAACCGATTCTATATCGGTGTCGGTTTCGGTTATTAGTATCAAAGATAATTTTAGTCGGTGAACCGACCGATTAATCACCCCTAGACAATAGGTTGCATGGAAAATGGAGCCCTTTAATTTTTACATAAGGAGCATTATTAAAATAAGAGTGGGTGAATAATTGATTGGAACATATGGGAAATCTCCCAATATTTAAATTTTAATATATTGATATTCGACATATAACGTCGTATAAATGTCT
Organism: Monilaria moniliformis; assembly: GCA_034509125.1. Lineage (NCBI taxonomy): Eukaryota > Viridiplantae > Streptophyta > Magnoliopsida > Caryophyllales > Aizoaceae > Monilaria > Monilaria moniliformis. Next base: position 1,886 of record JAYDZE010578143.1, read on the forward strand.
ATGGCCACTTTCAGGTGTGACTCGTGAATTTTAGAGACCGAAAAGTGTGATTCCTGATATTTTTATGACACTATATATATAAATATTAGGTATTAAAATATTACAATTTAAACATTGAGATATTTTCGAAAAGATGGACTATGTCGTACACTTTTTCATAATTCATAAGTCAATAATATACATCTTATCAAAATAAAAGAGAAATTATCATTCAAAGTCAGTAAATTAGACAGACTGTGGTTGTCTTCTACAATGGAGTGTGGCAAATTCAGTTGACAAATAGGGTATTCAAATGTTCGACAATGTCTCTAGCTGTGCCCTCGAATTCTCTCTGCATCTGCATGGTTAATTATAAGCAAATTAAATCTAAGATATAGTTATAAAAAATTTAATCGACAAAAATCATACCCTAAAATATTTCATCACTCGATCTCAAGTATATAGTTATTCATTGAGTGCTTCACTCTCGATCACTTCAACTGAGAGTAAATTATATTTGAAGCATATTTATTAGAATGTGATACTATAATTAAATTTATATTCATGTATTTAATGTTACACATATAATTTATTATTCATTCCAATTTCAAGCTTCAATTGGTTTGACGGATTTCAACGATCGATCAATTTCAGATATACGTAATAACCAATGCAAAATATAATAGTTCGGAGAAATTCTTTGCGATGAACTTTATATTCTGCACTTCTACTTTAAGCTATTTTAGCATTTTTAGTAGTAGACACGAACTACTTAATAAAATTCATTTATAATAAAAAAAAAAAGTTAAAATTACTCCTTCAAGTATCTTTTAGATCCATTTACAATTGTACTAGCTAGTTTTATGAAAATTAAGTTCACTACTCCAAATCTTTAACGCAAATGGAATCTATAAGTTGCACATATATGATATATCTAAGGAGCGTTTACTTTTAGTGATATGATTCATCGGTAAATATAATCAGCTAATCCATCGTTTATTTTGATGGATTGATAAATTTTGAGCTTATTTGATCATCTTATTCTTCAAATAATCAATTATATGTTTTATCATTCTATCATATCACTCGAAGTAGCGTTGTTTTTTTAACTATGTAAATACTGAAATAAAACGTGTTACTAATAATATGAATTATTTGACGGTGAAGTGTAATTTAAATTGGAAAAATGCTTCCCCTCCAACTAGTAAATCAAAAGTTCGACTCATTTAGTGCGTGTGAGTGGGTAACATTTATAAAATCCTAATTCTGGAGAACGATCAACAAAAATTATATAACTATAAATTAACTACTTTAATTATGAGCTTGCATTTTAAGTGGTTAATTATGATCAATGCTCCCATATATATAACACTAATGCAATTTTAATCTCCTAATTATTTGATAAAACTCTTATTTTTTCCACAACCGAGGGATGACAAAAACAGTCTTACATACTTACAAAGTGAATAATTCCCCTAACTTACAAAGATATCTCGAAATATGGAGTTTTCCATTACATACACAACAATGAAATCCATTAAGAAAAACTTAGGTTTTAACCCTCTCCCCTCCAAACACAACATATATATTTAAAAACTATTTTTTTCATCCTACAGTATGGAACTAAATTAAAAATCTTACCACCAATAATTATGCATCCCCTTCGTCATAATTGGCTTGTATATGTATGAGTAAACTACTAATTAATTTGATGGCATGCATACTTTCTTATAAATTTGAGTGGCTAAAATCATTAATTAGGTGTGAGTGTGTGTGACAGCAAATTTCTTATCCTTGCACAACCATTAATTTTTAAATCCATGATTGGCTTCGACCACATTAGTTGTGTTTGGATTTTCCCTTTAAACTCAATAACAAAGCAGGTTCACATTTAATCTTACTAATCAATACAACACATTTCTCACTAGTCACTACCATCAATTTACATTAATTCTGGCCTATATATAAGCAAATATTTATAATTAAACTTCCCACAACGACATATGCTGATGAAATAATATCAAAGTATAGTAAAAGCATAGAGGAATTAATAAGTACCTCAGCAAGGATAGTTATATCAAGAGCAGTCCCTCCAAAAGGCATGATTCTCATGTCCACAACATTGAGATGCATCTCCATCATTTCACTTGGAATTCTTGACATCAACCCCATCTTATTCTTGCAGAAAATCTTGATCAAGACATGCTTGTTCGAAATTCTTGCTTGAATTTCTGGACCGTCCGATTCGTCGTTGTACGAAGATGATGATGAACCCTCTTTCACTGCTGCACCTATGGAGCTTCTTCTTCTCCTCTCCTCTTCTTCCTCCAAAACACGCACTCGTTCTTGCATAGCTTTCACATAGTTGATCCCATCTTCAAGTAGAGAAGCCTTGTCCAACTTTATCACACACAAAAAGAAAAAGAAAAAAATACCAAAATCACATAAAGATTTATACGGGTATTTAAATAAGTATAAGTTCGTCTTGTGTGACGGACTCGACCTAAAATGTATTAAAATGCAACAAATCCAACCTTTATCAAAATCACAAAAAGATTCATACGAGTCTGTAAATAAGTTAGTTTTATGAAACGGGCTCAACCTAAAAGGTATTAATACGGGATAAAATCTAACTTGATCACACAAAAAAAATATACCAAATCACATAAAGATGTATACGGGTCGGTAAATAAGTTAGTTTTTTGTGAAACTGGCTCGACCTAAAATTAAGGAATTAGTACGCGACAAAATCCAACCTTTTTGAGACCCGGCACGACTTTAGAGAGGCTGATGAAGAGCTGGCTTAGATTCTCTCTCCTCTTTCTCTCGGCAACGACGTGATCCATGGCTTGTAAGGGAGTTCTTGGTGCGGTGGAGTTGCTCGTTTTTGCTGTGCGAGGATAGTATTCGTCGTTGCTGCTGGAATTATCATTCTTTGCAGAGAAATTTATGATTTCGGAGGTTAGAGAGAAGCCGTTGGTGTCTAGATTTATGGAGTTTTGATCCATTTGTGGTGAATTTGAGCTCTCAAAAGAGATTAATCTGGGGACTGCCGCAGTGGAATTTGATGAGGAATTGTTGGTGTTGGAAATTTGGGGTTTGATGCTTCTTCCATTTGAGTAGATCTCTGGGAAAATTGGCTTCAGATCAAAGATCTCATCAAAAAATTCTCCATTTTCCATAACCTGTACACCACTTTAAAAATCATGTTGTGAGGAAAAAGGTCAAACCATGTATTTATGAAGAATCACACACACACACACACACACTAAAATATGCTCCATGAGAGAGAGATGTTAGAGATTCATGTCAAAGATCTATATATACATATAGGCGTCTTGAAATCTTGAAATTATCTTCTTAATTTTCTCACCTTAAACTCTTAGACCACTTACACATGTACACACACCCAGAAAAGAGAGCCCAGAAAGAGAAATTAAACAACTTCTTTCATGATGTAAGAAACACATATATCTGCACACACACACACACACACACACATATATATATATGTGATTAACAAGAAATTTAATTAAAACAAAGTTTCTTGTTTTACAGATGAATCACACACAAACACACACTACACGGTGAAAATAAGTACCTCGGAAGACGGGTTTTTTTTTTTTTTTTTTTCCTTGGTGTCCAAATCCAAGAGATTGGGGGAAATAGGATAAAGATGTGTTGGATAGATGCAAACTCTGCAACGAAATTTGGGACTAAATTTTGTGCTGCCTTAACTCTTCAAATTCTCGGAAAATATATTCTGTGTACGAATAAACCAGAAAACTATATATTTCTTAATTAACCCACGTGTGAAATACCATCTTACCTGTTTCAATGGACGCGCACTATCCACGACTATACGTATACATATGCGTATATGATTTTGGCGAAGTCTTTTTTCACACCTGGCTATTTCTGGTTGGTTTCTTTATGTTTGTCATGGTTTTGTTTTACTTTATACTAAATTTCCCTTTCTCATAAAAAAGAATGTATAAGAGAATTGGCAACGGTGAGCCGCCCTTAGTTGCCGTCAGTTTATCTCTTTTGCAGGACGATGGGCCGCTGGCTCCAGCGGCAGTGGATGGCGGCGAGCCGCTGACATTGGGCTGATGAGGTAAAACAATTTTTCGTTCTTTTTTTACTTTTTTGAGTTGTTTCGTTTTATTATATAAATTAGTGTATTATTTTAATACATAGACGATGCCTTGGTCTAATGGCAAAATAGACATTTTCTACTCTTCTCACCTTATTTTGAAACTTACTAACCCCAAATTTAATTTATTCTATTTTATTTTTTTAGTTTTTTCAAAAAAATTCTCTTTGAATTAATGTGATTGGTTTAATTTTCACTTTTCAAATTGCATTGCCTCCAAAATGAACAAATTTACATAAATAAATATTTAAGATTACAAATTATATAAAATAAGAAAAAATTAAAAAAATAAGATATGAGACTTATTTATAGTGATAAGAGAATAACAAATGTCAATGCTCTCTGTTGTGAGTGTTCAAAATTTCAGGAAAAAGTTCATGAATAGTGTAAGAAAAAATGAGAGGTTTAGTCTTTGTGGCTGATGCCCTAAGTAGTCTATTAAGTTTTGACACGTAAGTTTAAAAAATTATATTTTGTATGTAAATGGTAGGTCAACTAAATATGAGTAATTTTTTGTGTGTAAAAAATTTCATATTTTTGGAACAAATCATTTATATTGATACAGTGACAATCTAAAGTGATATACATATAACTTATAATAGGATAAATAGAGTATATATTTTGCAAACATAAGGGTTGGAGAGTTTTATTATTTTATTTCGTTTTATTTTCTATGAAATTTAACCATACCTATCATTGCAAGTCGAACCAATAATTCGTGTTTTGAATGAAAATATAACTAGTTAGGTCATTTGGTGAAGTTTCTTAAAGATAGATTGCAGGAATCCCGGGCCTTGAATCTCATAAAGACTTGTGTAAACTTAATTATTTAGTGTAGTTGTCTTTTAACTTTCATTAGAATGTTGATTAGATCATATAAAATATTCTCAATTTGGTGAAGTAGAGATGATGAGTTGTTTACATAATTGAGGGAATATATTAAGGTCCGAATTGACTCCTAATCCTAACATATTTATAATATAAGCCTCATCTTGGAAAATAATATAGAATATTATGAATACCTGAAAGAAAGAAAAAAATACAATACCAACATGTACGATACATATTAGATTATTGTATATACTAATAAGTATAAGGTCCAGATTGCCCCCACAACTATTTCACTATGAACACCATAATGCTTTGATTAATAATTTTTATTTGATGTCCAAGTTTCAACTCACTTGGATAGCGTATAGCCATATAGGGATGATCAATATATGGATCATTCACATAAAAGTAATAATTAATTTAATAAAAGGAAGTAATCCCATACTTGTATTAAGAGAATTATGAATAATTTTTAGCCTGAAGATCTGTTGGGATGCATCTCCTTATTGGATTAATATAGCATTTGGGTTCGAATTTCATTAAAAGTGCAAAAAATTCATCTTTTTTGATGCAGTTAATTTTACCATGAATTTATTAACTTTAAATGTTTAAAGCAGTATTCTCACTCGAGAAATTTTTTACAAAAGATGTAGTTGTCCGGTAAAAATGAATTTTACATGAGAAATGAGGTATTACATACGCACACGAATTACACATAAAATCCATGATAACGAGATGGATAAATTAATATATCTAGCATGTAACTTGTCGAAATTCGATAGAAAGTCACTTTATGCTGTAATTTATAATCACTTTATATTATATTTATGGTCATAACATATGAAATAGTCTATAATTTTTTTTAATTTAATTTGACCAATTTAAATTAATGATACAGCTTAAAAGATATTAATCCCAATCACTAAATTAATACGTTCATAGTTACCACCATTAGGATTTAATGCGCTTGTAAAAATTGTTGGAGCATACTGGAAATTGTATATAAAAAAACATATAAGATGCAAGTCTTTGCGGCCAATAGATAATATTGACCAAAAATATAAATATATATCCAAATTTAATATGTCTAATTTGTAAATATAATTTCTCACGAAAAAACCACATTCTCATTTTATCTTCAGGAATATATCTTAAAAATAGATTAATTTTGTCATAAATCTTGGAATCAAAAGGATACTTTATGTTATTTTGAATGGTAATTGAAAGGGAGATATGATTCAGTTGGACATAATACCGCTAAACTCTTATTCAGCAACAATGAGTTTTACATAACAAAAAGGCAGAGTTCCATCCAACAACACATAATCCTCGCTGCTTGCATTTTGAGTCGAAAGGCCGGTGTAAAACGGTACCTGAAATCGCAGACGGCCTCGTTGATCAGTGTAGACCACGAAGAATTCCATGGAAATAGCCCCCAGTCATGACTAGCGAAACAAAGGTGACGACACCAGTTGGAAAGATCTTCCCCGACTTCTTGAAACGCAGTCCCATCACTCCAAGAAGAGAAGCGGAGAGAAGAAGACCGACTGAAGATGCCAGAAAAGGGTTTGATGGAAGCATGGTGTAGACGAAAAACAGCACTGATGCTGACACTCCACCTGCGATTAGTGACTTCTGGCTTCCACCCTTGATATATCCCATTGCTCCACCGATTCCAACTAAGACAGCGTAGCCTAGTGTCAGTTTCTGGGACATCGACATGCCTCCCTTTTTCTCATGGTTTTGATCTTCATTTTCCCTGTCTCCATTATCACCGTCATTGCCACCACCTCCTCCACCACCACCACCATTGCCACCACCTCCAACAATGCTGTCGTCAGAATCACCAGAGTCTGGTACAATATCAATGCCTTCCCCGGCTGAATCAACTGTAAAGGTGGTAGGCACCTTGGAGTCTGAGACGACGCCAGCTACAGTCCTCCAAGAACACTGGTTTTGTCCACCATGAGAAGCGGGAAAGGCGTTAAGCCTTTTTGACAGGTGAGTGACGGGTGTAGTTACTGATAGTGATGGCCGGCTGCAACAGGTGAGAAGATGATGTTTCCTTGAAGAGCAGAGTGGAGACCGGGGTAATAACAGCAGAGTCGACCGAGAACATGCCAAGAGTACTCCCATGTTGATTCAGGTATCTATGACAGGATATTTGTCTCAAATACTGTGTTGAGGAAATTATCGTGCATTCAGGAAGATGTTTCCCTGGGATTTGTGGTTTCTGCTAATTCCACAAAAATCAACCTGCTATTCACTATCTACATTTCCACACAACTGGACGAATCAGATAAGGTAATTCCACACAGATATTCTTGATACAATTTTCATGAAGATTAGGGGAACCCAAAGGAACACATTCACAACTCGCAAGTCCCAGATTTAATTGCCTATCTACATGAACACTAAGAATATCCTTTAACAACTTCAATACTTGCCAAAGATCATGAAACAACAAAACTACCAAGATGAGAAAAGTGAAAGCAGAGATCAAGAACATCAAACATACATGTAAAAGACGGACTTCATTTTGTTCCTAAAACCACGTCATTTTTATCCGCATCTTTTAAGAACTCAGTTCATGGTCCGCGCCACCACATCACGGAGGAAAATCTAAAATAACTTTGACGAAATTTTGTTTGAACCAATGAAGCACAAGACTACAATCTATAATACACTAATCTATCATCTACAAGAATAAAATTAATTCACAAAAGAGACCAGAGAATGCATTTCAAGGTCAAATAGCAAAAATGCAATTCAAAAGGTGATGAAGTGCAATAAAAATCACATGGAGAATAACAACACTTAGCAAAAGCTGAGATTACCCTGCCATGCATAGCCTTGCGTGCATTTTTAGCATCTATTTCACGCGCATATTTGACAAAACCGAAACCTTTAGGCCGTTGGGTCCTAGGATCTTTGACAAGCCTTACTGTAACATTAACATACATGAAACGACATTATCTAAAAACATAAGAAATGTCATAAGAAAAACAAAGCAACGATCAATTCTTCAAAAATAAGTTTATCATCACTGCAAACAATAACATACACAAATCAAAGATAATTTCTTGGACCCCAACAATAACACACAAATACATCTTCGTTGTTTGAGACATAAATAACGGTCTAAACGTTAAACAAATATTTACCTTCTTCAATTAAGCCAAAGGGCGAGAATAGTCTCTCCAATTCTACAGTTGTTATGTAAAACGACAACCCTAATGACCAAATTAACAACATCAACAATCTCACGAGAAGATGTAGAAAAACGCAAAAAATCAAAATTCAAAAACCGACCAATAAGCCAAATTACAGTAACAGAGTAGGAGCAATACATACTGCTTACAAACAGCTCTGAAGAAACTCTTCTAGCCATCCGATTTCGCTACTGCCATATCTTTGTGCGCAGCTAATCTTTTTTGCCAGTAATTGAGCTGAATACTCAAACAATCGAGGTGGGTGGAGGCGTCGAATTTGGGGTTAGGCCGTTAGGGTTTGTCAATGGAGAAGAAACCTGAGATTTATCAGAAATTCAACTGATCTCATTTTTAGCAATTTCTGAGGGGCCCACCTATAGCCATTTATATATGTAGGCCTCGATTGGTAGTATAGATAAGATTAAAATGGACTTTAAAATAAAAATTATTTTTGGGACAAGATAAGATAAAAATAAGTGTAATTTTTGGTAGATTGGATTATATTATAAATAAGATGTTAAATGACACTTTTGCCTTAATAATAATATGTATATATTTATCTAATTTTACAAATGATAAATTATTTAAATGGTATATAAATTAATTATAAATTATCTTATTAATTATAAGTCTTAATTTAATAAATTATAATTTATAAATTATCAATTGTTTGAGTTGTCTTATAAATTACATTATATACATTATCTTATTAATTATTGATTAATTACTGATTTATTAACAATACTAATTATTGAATTATTAATTATTAATAAAATTAACTATTGATTTATTAATTAATAACAAGATTAATTAATAACAAGAGTAATTGATATTATTATTTATTAGTTAATAACAATATTTGACTTGAATTTTCCGGCGAGAATGCAGCCAAAACTGTTGGCCTAATGGTCCGTTTCCGGTGATCCCGATTTCCAGCGACAACAAAGAATCCCACCCAAATCCAAGTCCAATCATCACCGCCCAAATCCAATGGAGAATTGCATCCAAATCCAACAGAGAAACCCATCCAACAATAGCATCCAATAGAGAATTGAATCGATAACAGAGAATTGCACCTTGCATCCAACAGACAATTGAGCAAAAAGGGCTCAGATATGAAACACAATCATCATCGCCCAACCAAATCGAACAACAATAGAGAATCGCATGCCAAAAATATAGCAACAACAGAGAACAACAAGAGAGAATCGCGCACAAAATCGTAACCCCAAAATCGGCGGCCACCGCGAAGAGCTGTCGGCTCAGATTCTTGACAAAAATCATCACTGCCTCAATCAAAG
>JAYDZE010578154.1:0-11364 GCA_034509125.1 Monilaria moniliformis
TGCCCTTATAATGCTATTTCCATCGAAATATAATGCTGACTCACGAAACAGAATCGCGTCCATCGGTTGATGTAAATTAATGGCACAGATATGGTCTTAGTTCTACCACATACGGCTGTTCTTAGTCTAACATGACCATATATATATATATCGACCTATATCTTTCGTTATTATTATTCGAGTATGTTGGTGTGGAGTGGGAAGTGGGATAGCTATTTTTATCAAACTTGGACTTTAATTTAATGAAACAAGTCTTAAGATGCGGTCGTCAATAATAGGCTAGAGCCAGATATTTGGCATAGGTCTATTCCAACTTGTAGGACAGAATTTCCACCAAATATATAAGTGAGCTGCAGCTATCTATCGTTATTCATCTCTCGTTTCTGTCTAGTCAATTCTCATATTTGTATATTGCAATTTAATGTTATGTATAACATTTTTCACTCATGTTTCCACATGCACCATAGACAATTTGGGAGATCAACACTTTCCAACCAATTTTTTTCAAATACTGCAATAATTTTAGATAAATTTATGATTTTTATTTTTCAATGGTGGAAAGTAGTCTAATAGTACGTATCATCGAGATTGTTTGAACTACACTATTTAGAGCCCGTTTAATAATCTAGATGAGATATGATAAAATAGTTGAATTATGATAGAATTTAAGATAAAAATTAATTGTAGCAACAAAATAAGAATTAATTGTTATTTTTTAGTAAGTAAGATAAAAATAAATATAATGTTTGATTTTATATTATATTATAAATAAAATATAAAATGACATTTTTACCTTTATTAAAAATATGAATATATTTATCAACAATCAAATTAGATACTTGATTGAGTATTTTGGATAAGTTTTTAAAGATTAATATATAAATATTTATTAATTAATTTAACTAGATTGTTAATGAAAGATTGATTAGTTAGTTTTTGAAAAGGAAAGATTGATTATTTTGTTAATGAATGATTAATTAACTCAAGGTCCCCATTGGTCTGTGATTCTTTGTGACTTCTTCGGCGAGCTGCAAGACAGAGAAAGAGAGAATCCATTCAGAGCGGCCAGATTGGGGCTGGAAACCATGCAGGACACCCTGATCTCGTTCGTCATCGAACGAACCCAAAATCAAACACAACAAAACCACACAAATCAAACATAAATGAAATACACAAGCAAGCCAATGTCGAACAAAACATCAAACACAACCCACCCTCAAAATCAAACATGCGAGAGAAATCAAACACAAACTCACCCCTAAAATCAAACACCGAAGAGATCGAGCAAAAAAAATCAAAACAAACAACCCCTAAAATTAAACATGCGAGAGAATCAAACACAAACTCACCCCCAAAATCAAACACATAAGAAATCGAACAAAAAAAAAAAATCAAACCTACCTCCGAAATTCGACAAAACATGTGAGAGAAGGCTCATATAGAGAGTAAAGATCACCAAAAAATGGTGCAACCACCATGGCTGCAAACCTAGTAGCATCGTACGTGCCATCTAGGTTTGCCTGGCAAATATACGGGCTCATCACATCTCCTCAACCAACCAAGATCATCACAACCTTCTTTCGAGAATCAATCGCCCTCGAAATCAAAATAAAAACCGAAATTCCTTTTCGCTTGACTTCCGGCAAGCGACGACGACCGACATAGGTTGGAAGAAGAATGGTAATAGGGTTTCATGCGACGACAGGGATGGAAGAAGAAGAAGGGTAACTGGGTTTCATTATTTGAACATGCAAAGCTTTCACACCAAATTCGTCCGATAAATTAACCGCTCAACACAGTGAAAATGAGGGCTTTTTAGCTCGGGCCTTCTCCAAATACGGACCACGAAAATAGCCTTTTGAGGATACCTAACAATCACCAAATCACAGTTGAGGGAGGAGTGAAAGTCCTTATCTGGGAGAAACACCTCTATCAAATACGCCCTTAGAAAATCAAGTGTAATTATTTGTAGGACTTGTGATTAGCAAGAAAATTTACATTAGAAAAATATTAGGAACAAAAAAGAACTAAGTCGAGTTGATATTAATATATTAAATACAAGCCCCCAGGTAGAGGCTCCCACATTTTTTTGCATTTTATTTATAAAATCATAAAATTATTGGCATTTTGTTTGAATGGTTTTGTTGAAAGCCCTCGTCACCAAATCAAGTCGAACGAAAATTGGCATTTCAAAATCTAGAAGTGTAAAAAAGACAATATCCATCCCAATTTTTTATTCTGTCTAGTCCCTTATTTTCAACAATCTTATAATATTCTGACACCAAAACAAATCAATCAAAGATGTTGAAATCTCCCATGAAATTAAAGTATTTCCAGATAGAGTGGCGATTTTTTTTCACTTATATCAGATAGGTTGTCATTACTTATTACCATATTAATGATGTATTTTCAATAAAGTCAAGAATGTGAAATATAGCTTAGACCTAAGATGTGAAATTGAACAACAAAATTCAAATCTTAAGCTCATCATTATCCCAAAAGATTAGTCGAAAAGGGGAAAAGTAAGGAAGATCGATTTTTTTATTTGACCTTAAAAGTCTAAATACAGATGGCACATTTATTCAATCAGTATTTTATCAGTTGGATACACGAATTTCACAATGCAGTATATCAATAAGAAAAAGAAATATAAAAAGAAAACTAATATTACGATACAATAATTAAAAAACACTCAAAATATGTGCATGACTATTTATAAATTAGAAAATTGAATAAACATATTCAGAGATCACAATATTTAAGAATATGCAGCCAATTTTCCCGGAAGAAAACTTCACATACTTGAATTTCAATTTTGAAGAGAAGAAGAAAAGTAACATAGTCGGCGGGGGCCTTTAATAGTATTATAATATATACGTATACGCCATTTTATTTGAATAAAGTAAAATTTGAAAAGACAATTAAAAAAAATTACATCCTCCTTCCACACATTCTTCAAAAATTCAGTCAAAGATTTCTCGGACCCCCCTCTCTCTCTGTCTCTCTCTCTCTCTAACTCTCTCTGTATAGATATGAATTGGTCTGCCATTCCCCACGTTACTTTGCTGCTATAAATATACGTACACCCACCATTTTCTCCCTCACCACACATAACTTCCCCTTTCCTCCTCTCCTTTATCACACACACCCGCATGTGTGTGTTTGTTTCAGCTCTCCAATTTCATGCATGCAATTTTAAGTCTTGGAGTACGGCGCCGGCAAGTATGGAGAGCCCGTAAAGCTCAGGAGGGATAGCGCCTCAGATCTCGATTCGCAGCGGCGTACGTATCTTAATTGGGGCTATCCATCCTGAGTTTCATGGGTTCCTTTTCCTTACTGTACCTTCTTTTAAATAGTTACGATTGATTGACGATGAAACGTAATTCATCGACGACGAAACACAGGTCCGCAGTTGGTACGATAGCTTAATTGGTAAAACGTTTTCTTTTGTTTGGAGATCTCAACTCTCAAGTGAGCGGCCTTTGGGCGTGAAAGTTGGTGTGCGTATTTTGACTGAAAAAATATTTTTGATTAATTGTGGCCACAAAAATTAAGTGGGGCATCCATGCCCTAACAACGTAGTACATTAATTAGGTCTTAATTAGTCGTGCTGATTAGTTATCGAATTTTGACTCGTTCAATTATTTATTTATTTATTAATATTGTGTTTATTTTATTTTTTGGATTGTTTAATAATTTCACTTACAGGAGCTGCTGCTGGCAGGTGGTACCTTGGGAGTGATTAATGAGTTCTGGTTTTTCTTTTTTAACGATCGATCAATTCATCTACTTAATGTGAGAATATATAGATTTTTTATTCAGAAAGTACGGATTTGGAAATTTTGAATTTTGTATATACGAAGCAATTTTAGATTTTTTGTGTTTGGTTTGTAATTATTTAATTGCATACAATACAATCGTTGAATGTTGAACTTATGAAATATTAATATTATGTGATGAATATGTGTGAAGTAGATTTAATAATAAGCTATAATATTGTTTTCTTGCACCAGCTAGCGCCAGGCTACAGTGGGCAAAGATACTTATTGAATTATGAACAAATGAACTCACTTTCCTTTACTTTTAATTTATCTATTATCGTTATAGTAAATATTACTGTTATTATGGACAAGTTACTGGTGGCATCGGTGGGTTTTAAATCCACTTAATTGGATTTTTTTATTTTCATGACATTAAGACATCAACATTCTTCTAAACATTATTTACTCGAGCACAAGTACTAGTCACGAAGCTCAAAAAGATTTCATTATTTTTTATTTTTATTTTTATTTTTTATTAATTATATATTCAATCAAAATGATTTACGAATAAACAAAAATTATTAATTTCATTAAAATAATTTACCAATAAATTAGCATATACGTTAAATATATTAATACAATAATTATAAAACCACTAAGATAACGAAAATGAATAGTTATTAAGAATATTATTTCATTAGCAATATTTATAAATATAAATAAGAACAATTTGATGTAATAATATTATTTATAAGTTTCGAAACTATGATTAGGATATTATTAAAATTATTTATAAATAACAAGAAGAACAATTTAATGAAATAATATTATTTATATGTTTCGAAACTATGATTATATTTTACGAAATTATGATTTGAATTTGTCTCACAAGTTTGGCTGTTAAATAATCTAACATAAGTTTGTGATTAATTTACATTAGTCACTTACTTTATAAGTGACTAAAATGCAAGACGAAAAAATAAGAGGAAGAAAAATATAATAGTTAATTTATATAATTAGTCCAGTATTCTATATCGAATACATGAAGTAAATGAGGTGGGAAAAAAAGAATTTATAAAAACCTTTCTGAATATGCTAAAATATCCTACATCGAAATACACAAAGCAAATAAGGTGGAAAAACAACTTATAAAAATATCATAAGCTTTACTTAAGTATTAATAATTCACGGCCTTAATTGTCAATTCGGGTTGTTGTGAAATTTTATTAATATGCATTCTGTTGGAATTAATAATGCCAAAAATTTATTTTTCTCTACTTATAAAAAGCAAGGTCGTATTTTTTTACCAATTTTTTTGAATTTGCCATTATGTTATATGACGATACAATTATATAGTTCGTTGTCGTGAGAATTACACTATTACTTATATAATTGTAATTTGTTAGCTCACGTTGAATACATGGAGGGATTGGGTAATAATTTTACAAAAAGTTGGGGTCTTTTTGGCGATTTAATGAAATTAAGAGGGAGGTAGCTTTCACGAATTTTGAAGTCATTTAGTAATTTAGTTAAATATGTGAAGAGATCGAGATAGGATGTAACTCGCGCTTTATAGGTAATGATTATTTTGCCATTATCATGAAATCAATACGTAATAATTCAATAACAATTGTATATTTAGGTAGTAGAAGTGAGCATATATTATCCATAACTCACATAATTAAACAAGTATATGTGGAACCCCAATACACATCTAACTCCAGTTTAAATAATGGCATAAATTGTAAATTAAAAGAAATATAATTTATTTTTGTTTTATTTTAGAACATTTAGTTAGGTGGGTAGGTTTTATGATAATCATAAAATGCATACAATTGACAAGGCTTTCCAAATTTAAGGAAAGATTAGGTTTGTTTCAGTGTACATGCCAATTCGTGCTAGGTTCCATTCACTTTCTGGTTTTCCTTTTCCTCTTTTTGGCACCTATGTAAACATGGATAAGGAATAGTGAGAAAAATAAATGTTACTTTTGAATTAGGATTAAAGTTATGATTACATAAAACGTTAAAATAAGTGTGTGCATATATAATGGAAATGTAATACAAATCGGATAGATTCTTGACCGGGTCGTCCTGCATTCCCTCTTTCACCCGACCAACTCAAATTGATCTGACGGATTATTTGATAACACTTATCAAAGGTAAAATAAGCTGGCTACCTCCTATGTACCTGTCATAAATTTCAAACTTTAATTCCAGTAATAACTAATAAGGTAAACCGCGGAAACGGAATATCTGTGGCCCAATTAAAATGCGACAACAGGTTTTGTTTTTCTAATAAACTTCCATCAAAAGGACATGATATTTAATCATAACAAAACGTACAATTGGTTAAAGAAAAAGATATAACATAGAATTAAATACAATTATGATTCTGATATAAGTATATAGAAAAATAAATAAGTAATCAATATATTAAAGGCAATCAATATAATATGATAATAAAAAATCAATATATGTTTAAATGAGTGAACTACAAAAATAGTCTGTGAACAATGTCATTTTTACTTTTGCGATCCCTCATGAATATTATTAGCAAGGATAGTCTTTGGACAATGATGATAATATCATTTGAAGTCCTTTTATATTTTATTGGGACAAAAAATGCACTTTTTGTCTTTTTTTTTTGCCTAAGCACTGTTTTAGTCATTTACCAGCCCACTAACCGTCGCCGTTCAGGTTATTAATTAACAAACCTCCTCACACACGTTTTAATGGTTAATTCATAATGACGGAGAGTGGGTCACGTTTCAGTGAGTGTCATAGCCGTTTATTTTAAAAATAATTTATTTGCTTATGCTGTTCTTCCCCCTCTTAAAAACAGAACATACATTTTTCCTCCCTTACACTCATGCATAACATATATTTTTCTTCCTACTTTCTTCATCTTCTTCTTTGTATATTATGGTGTGTCTAAAAAAATAAAAATAATATCGAAAACATACAAAATAAGGCCAAAATGTGGCAGGCCGAGGAAGAGTGGAGAATCATCATCTTCACCTAGGGTTTCGAAAAAAAAATCTGGACGATGAGAAACGAAAATTGCGTCCTCCCAACATCACTCGGTTCGAACATGACATTGAATATGTTATGAAATCTTCTGACATTTACATTTAGGGTTAGTTTCAAAAGGAGTACCTCAAGTTTGATTTTTCAAATGGGGTACCTTAGGGGTTAGGAGCTCAATTGAAACCATTGGAATTGCTTGTGGAAAATATTGTATGTGAAAATTAACACAACGTTTGTGTATCATTTGAAACAAATGGGAAAATGAACTAGGTTTGATTGGCATTATTATTTTTAGAGTGAACTACAAAAAAAAAAAAAAAAACTATACTAAGGGGGTCACACATTTATTGGTACAATTACTAAAATATTGACATTTGTGCTAACTATACTTTTTTCACTTTTTTGGCTTTTTTTGTGTCTAAAATGCCACCAACCACTGCAAGGGCATTTTGGGCAATTCCTTAAGCCCCTGCACATTCAGGCTGTTAAATATTTCATTCTTGCTGACACAACACACTTTATGTAGATGAAATGATTATTTTATTTCACGTCAACCTATATCTTCAATCTGACACCATCCATCATCTCTCATCTCTCATCTCTGTTCTGTCTTCTTCTATTCACCTCTAACCTAATTACTGCAACCTCTGTTACAATTTGGAGTTGTAATGCAACTTTTATTTCTTTCACAATTCTTAACTTCACAACTGCTTGTTCCATGGGAAGAGAAAAGAGTAATTACTGTTCCATTTCAGAAAAAAGAAGAGAATTGCGTTTCTGTTAATAATAGAAATGGAACAAGATCATTCAACTAGAAAATAAAGAAGGTTCTCCTAATTGATCCAACCAAAATCTTTTGTTTCTAAATAGTTCATAGTAATTAGATGAGGCTTCCTACAATTCAAATAATTATGTTGACTCAAAATGAAATGAAACAATTCAAACGAAAAGATAAATTTCTCCATCCGCAGCTTCTAGGAACTAATTTTTCAAAGTTCGACACTCATCAAATCCAATTATATGACTCCGGAGACCAATTAAGAGAGCTTTAGCAAAGAAATGAAGCATTGAGAGAGAGAGAGAGAGAGAGAGAGAGAGAGAGAGTTGACGATTTGTACCCCTTGGTGGGCGAATTTAGTGGGGGCTACCAAATATTTGAGCACAAAATACAAATGAGAAATGTTAAAATAGAGAAATTTGTTAGAAAAATTTGATGGTGATGAAGTCAATAGTTCCAATGGTCATGGCTGGTGTTTTGGGTATTTACAGTTTGATTGTTGTTGTGATTATGGCTGGTGTTGGTGATGCTGGTGTTAGAGCCAATGCACAACAACCAAAGAAATGTGTTAAATCACATATTAAGTACTCAAAGAAATGTAAAATCACATTTGAAGTACTCAAATAAAATAAAATGAAGTGAAGTGAAGTCAACATAAATGGGACAATTTGAATCACATTTAAGGTACTCTAGTTATTGTTTAATCTCATTTGATGTAATTGTATACAGATGAAGTTTAAATTCTTTACTTGAAAAAAACTCACAATTGCAATTATATTAGCAGAATGTTTGTAAGCATTTGGATGCATGAAGGCAAATTGATAGAAGAAAGAGAGGTATATGTGACAAACAAATTACCTTCTGTCTTACTATCACGTGCTCGTTTTTTAATATTTTTTTGATGGTATTCTTCCTGTCCGTGAGTACTAACGCCATCTGGAAAGCACTTAGGGCTTTTCTAATTTTGAGGGGTGTTTGCTTATTTTGGGAGGTTTCTGATAGGGAAGAGAAGATTATCTGGTACATTCGCCATTGTTCTAGACCATAGTGGGTTCCTTTTACCACTGGATATGCTATATATTTATCTACATGCAAAATCTGAACCGAAGGTCCCAATATACCATTGTAATATCATCTACTCAATATCTTATAAATTATATCAATTGCATCAAGACATATGCATATAACACAATTATTCACGAAATTCAAATATATAACAATAATTCACATAATACACACCTAGTTAGAAGTTAGGGTTATACACAACTGAAATTAAAAGCAAGATTTATACACATCTTATTTAAGATATGTAATCTAGTCGAGCCCCTCATTTAACCTCCCAATCTACAGCCCTCGATCTTATAGAATTAAATACAACTTTAGAAATATTCATTGCTTGTAATTAGTTTATATGTACGTATAAGTGAGTACATAAATATTTATGTGTGTGCAAGTAGACGTGTGTGTGTTTTAGAGAAATTATGAAAGTGACTGCCTCATTACCTTACTAATTTTATTTTCTCTACCTTACGGACTCTTTTTAACTAATAATATCACACCTAATGTCTATTGGCTACCTTAGTTGGCAATTTCACCGACCTCAAATTATTGAAGACTTTCAATTGATTCATAGGCTAGACTTCATATACAAGTTTTCATTATATAATGAAAGTTATGCTTGAAATCTTAAATTTCGGGAATCCTTCATAAGGTCCAATAAATTATTTGAAATGTTAAAAGTTTGTAACTACAAAATCCTATGTACATCCTAGGTACATGCCACATTTTTGGTTTGGTACACTTATAATTATTTTATTGAAATTAGTTTTAAATTTTAATAAACTCTAAACTGTATTGAACTTTTGTGGCTATGCGCACGTAATACATACATGTACACTTAATATCATGTTACTGAAATTAGTTTCAAACTTAAATAAACTCTAAGCCATCAATTAATCAATTAATTTATACTAAAGATAATATAATCTCCTAATTCCTAATTTCTTATTTTTTTTTCTTTTTAATAATGTTATACCTAATAATAATTTGATAATTTAATTCTATTGACCCCTTACGATTTATTAAATATTATCTTTAATGATATCCATTTAATATATCTATGACACAAATGACAATATAATATGCAAAAATGCAAAATGATGCATGCATTGGGTTAGAGATGTCATAATACCGGACAGCCGAAGTTCCAAATCTGAGGAAACAAGACGAGGC
The DNA here is from genome assembly GCA_034509125.1 of Monilaria moniliformis. NCBI lineage: Eukaryota > Viridiplantae > Streptophyta > Magnoliopsida > Caryophyllales > Aizoaceae > Monilaria > Monilaria moniliformis. Next base: position 9,801 of record JAYDZE010578154.1, read on the forward strand.
AAAGAAAAAGTGAGAGTTGTGCAAGTGGAAGTGGAAGGTGGCAGGGGGTTTGAAGATGATGATGTCTATAGGCCAACATTTGAAGAAGAATGCCCTATCCACAACGAATGTGGTTATGAAGGTGAGGATGAATTGATTCAGTTCACATCTTTGGCGAATATGTGCTGCGATGAGTAATTATTCATGAAGTACTTTGAGGGTTCGTGTCAGGGGATTGATCCTATTATGACTGAGGTTCGAGAAACACGTGCTGGAGAAGACAGTGCTGCCATAATGTCTACTGCTCCAGAATCAAGTATTCACATAACAACATAACAGGACCACATATAAAAAGGATTGAAAAAAACAACTTACACCTGTTGTGGAAGAAAAAGAAGTCAACAATGTGAAAAAAATACTCACATGGGATGTTATAAGATTAACCCAATGCTCTGTTAAACAGCAAACAAGATTATGAAGAAGAAGGCATTGGAGAAAAACACATTATTCCCACAAACCTTGAAACTCAAGAACACATGAACAAAGCATTTATTCCAACGTTTGTATAGTTCTTTCAGATTGACCATCTGTCTGTGGATGGAAAGTAGTGCTAAAATGTATCGAGTCCCCATAGCCGTCTGAAAACTTTCCATAAACCGAGATGTAAATCATAGATCTATATCAAACACAATAGATACTGGAATGCCATGTAAGCGGAATGCTCCCACCCCAACACCTGTTCCAGAACGTAGTGCTTCAAGAAGAAGCAAAACTCAAAGATGTGGAAAATGAGGAAACAAAGATTAGTTGAAATTTATCCATACTTCGCTTGAATTGAATATGCTGTGAATTCTATTGTAGTCATTTGCTAAAATTTTGAATTGAATTGGGTTAGTTTTTGACAAATATTTGGATTAAGGATTGCACAATATTAGATTTTGGATTAATGAATTATATCCTTTAATTTTTGGTGTCTTTTGTAATGAACATTTTTCAACAACTATCTACCAATTGCCAACTACCAATTACCAACTACCAACCATCTTCAATAAATATAGTACCCTCTATAAATATGAAACATCTCCCAACTTTTTCTCATCTTATTCTACACTTCTAATACTTTTTAGTCTTCTATGAGTCAATAATGTTGAGAATTTCTCATGATAGATGCTGTTAAACGCTAGAATTCTCAATATCATTCACTTATCGAAGACTCATACTCTAGAAAAATTTATCTTCCACGTCTTTTCAATGGAGGATTGTTCAAAATCGTGGTGTGTTAGGGTAAGTTTGCAAAGGAAAGTTAGATAGTCTTTAACCACCCAACGAAATGATGAGTTTGTTCGTCCAAGGAGTGCAACAAATTATGTAAAGTTGACAAAAACATACCCTTATAGATGAGGACCTAATTTGTTCGAATGATCGTTCGAAATGGGTGCAAAACCATCCACAATTGGATTCAGAGAAAAATGAGACACATGACTGCTTTGAAGAAGACGAAGAAGATCAGTTCATCTAGTATGTTTTCACTATATATATATATATATATATATATAATGCGTAATTGAAATACTAATTTTATTAA
>JAYDZE010578165.1:0-11362 GCA_034509125.1 Monilaria moniliformis
TGTAAGTATTCAGATCCGTAGCAGCATGATTTAGGATTTAATTCTAAATTATGTGTTTATGTGCGTTCTAGATAGCAAATCTATAAATGAAATTGGTTAATTAATTTTTCTATATTATCCTGGAAAGATCATGGAAAAGGGAAAATTCCTTCATTGGAATTAAATCCCCATCAGCTGATCCAACCAATATTCAGCTTTGGTCAGATCATCATCTTTCTTGCCTCTAAATTCCCCTGCTCGAAATTTATGAAGTTTTTCAATAGCAGAGGTATGGCTACTTAACGTAGCTCCGGCTATTTATCGGAGTGCATTGGCTAAAGTCTGTAATATAATATAGCATCCTGTCCTAGAACAGGAATATCTACTGAAATAGCAGGGGTCTCCTGAGACTGATAACCTGGTGCACTATTCTGAGCTTCATTATTTGACATCTCGAATATCTGTTTAAGATTAGTAGCTGCATCAAGTCACTGATATAAAAAAAAATTCAATTCCTAAGTGGCATGTATCTAAACTCATTTGACACAGTTCAGTCCTAGAATCAGCTGAACCTAGGCTCTGATACCAAACTTGTAACACCCCTTACTCAATTACTGAATAATCGAATAAGTGGCGTTACGACCAGACAACTATATATATTTTTTGAATATATTAATATTATTAACTCAACCAGTCAACGGAATTCAACATGTATATATGTTATTTAGAAAAAATAATCCTGTTAAAAAAAACAACAACTGTAGTTACATATATAAAAGTGCAAAATATGCACAGCAATTAATCGTAACTAATATATATACATCAAAATCCTAACATGCCACAAGTTCTAATATGTACAACTATTTACCCAAAAATAACAGTGACTTGTCTGAGTCGTAGTTGCTGCACTGACGAGAACCTAATATGCAAAAGATAGTATGTAATAGGGTGAGCTCACTAGCTTAGTAGTATATTAAATGTTAGAACTGAATTTCAAAAATTAAATAAATGCTATGCAATCTATAAATATAATTATACTCTATCTTTCAGTTTATCAATCAGAATAGTAATTCTTACCTCATATCAGATATATATATATATATATAACAACTTTCACAGTAAAATCCAATTCAGAAGTCACAGTTTTATCAGGACTAAATAACAGACAATCACATGCGGTTTTTCATGAATTCCAATTATAACATATAATTCACATAACAGTTTTATCAGAACACACATAAACACGTATATAGCCCCAAAATGTGCTGAGTAATGACACGGGTACTCGGACCAGATACAGATCACCCAATTGGGCGTAGATCACCTCGAAAGGCGTAATAGAGTAAATCAGATCACCACAAGGGCGTATAACAGTCAATCAGATCACCCCAAGGGCGTATATCAAATCAAATCACCACTAAGGGCATATATCAGTAACAGACGACCCTCGCTTCGTTTATCCAGAAGACGAGTGATCGAATATGTAGTACTGTTGTCCTATGGCATGCCAACTATACCCAATGAGACACTCAAGCACGAGGCAAAAACAGATACATTATGCTTTTTAGATATTATCAACATCAAATTATAATTTAATAATCACAATAGACAGAATTTCCATGTTTATCGCATAATATTCAGATTCTAATCACATAATGTTCAGATTCTAATCACATATCACATATAAGCATATTATAAATCACGTTATGACATAATACTCAATTCCAAATCATATAAAGCATATAATCATATCACAAGTCATATTATTAATTATTTCTTTTCTATATGCAATCGCATAAATTTAATTTAAGAAATAAAGGTCTAGCATTTAATACACCACCTCGTATAGCAAAATGTCCAGATCAACCAGCCAGTCCTATCCATCGATCTTATCCTTTCCCCGGCTGCTACTCGGGGTACAATCACCTTGAGTAATAATTTATATCAATCAATAACAACATTAATAAACACTAATTAACGATTTATTTTTTATCAAACTTATTATAATTTATTCTTTTCTTATTGATGCTCACTAATTATTCTTCTTGATTAGATATTAGTTAATTTACTTAACTATTCATTTTAAACAACATTAGAAGATTTCTTGTTAATTATATAGGCCCATTTATTTATTTATTTATTTAGTAGACCAATTACTACTTTATTTATTCTACAAAAATTTCTTTAAGCCCACCTATTTTTATTTCAATGTTCAAATATCTTTTATCTTGGCCCATTATTCTTATTATTATTCTAGCCCACTTATATTATTAGCTAAAGGCCTAATATTTTATTTAGTTTTTGAGCCCAAATCTTTTTATTTTATCTTAAGCCCAACAATTATTAATTTTGGCCCAATTGTTCACCAATTTCTTCTTCTTTCTTAAAAGAACCGTGAGCATTTCTTCCTCTTCCTACACAAGACATAATTAACTTTCATTTTTACTATTGCTAGGTTCTTTCAAATCTTACCTCAATTTCACTAATCTCCATCTCAATTCTTCCTTTACCATTTTCTGTGTAGTTTTAGTAGCTTCCTAATTTATACAAGAATGGTTCCAACCAATGTTTTAAAAATCGGTTCGGGCCGGCCGGTCCGACCGGTCCGGCCGCGAACCGGTAAGTTTACTGGTCCGATTCATGCTAAAAAACCGCTGCCACATTGAACCACTTTAACCCGAAAAAACCGGACGGTTCACCCGAAAACCGTAAATCGGTTCAACCGGTTTTGTAATATTTATAATTTTTTTTATTTGTTTCTAAATTAAGTTCTCACTCCTCAATCCTCTTCTTTTCTCTAAACCTAATCCAATTCACCCTCCCTCACAATACCGCCGCCTCCTTCAGTTTCAGCCGCTCCACCGCCCTCACACCGACAGCCGCTCCACCGCCCTCGCACCGACAGCAGCAGCTCGACCATCCTCACACTAACAGCAGCAGTATCACACCGACAGCAGTTGTTTCAGTTCCAGTCATTCACCTTCCTTCACTCTGCCCGCGCCTTTATTTCTCACCCATCGCTCAAGTCGGCGTCCCCTTCTTCTTCCAGTGTCGTCGCCCGTGGCTCTGTTTTGATCTGTCCTCCAGCGCCCCCGTTGCTTCATCTCTCATCCAGTGCAGCGTCGCCCGCTCGCCGTCATCCTCCAGCGAGCTGTGCCGCCTCCCTCGTTCTCCTAGCGTCGTCGCCCTCTTCCAGCTACGTTGCCAAGCTGCCGTCTAGATTAATGTAAGAGCTGCCATCACAGTTTGCACTTTGCACTTTGCAGATTTTTTTATTTTGTATATAAGCTTGTAGTTGTAGATGTTTATTTGTTTAGTATTGTACAGATTTTTGTTGAGAAGTAAGAACTAAAGAATGTTTAATTGTTTATCTTTACTTTGATTTTCCCAGCCTGCACTAGCTCATTGATTTGTGGGAAATATGTATAATATCTTTGAGATTTTTTATTTGTGTTTCGTGGAGAATGAGACATTTCTCGGTGGCTGGGTAAGATGGAGTTCCTGGTAGACATCTTTGGAGAATTTGTCAACAATTTCCAAATAAGTCGGGCTGGTGAGGAGGGAGTAGCAATGAACAACTTCATCTATGTCCAGCATATGATTCCCATCGCTCCCATCCATCATTTCCAATTCTTCCATCTTCTTTGTGAAGTCCTCTGTAGCCAAGAAACTAGACTCTTGCTTCTTCCCTTGAAGGCATGTTCTTTCCTTTTGGTCATCTGGTAGACGAAGACTCATGGGGCCATCTTCTCCATTTGTTTGCCCCTTCAGTGCAAGTAGGCCATCTTTCTTACTCACCACCTCACTGGGATCCCATCGTTGGGAGGAACTTTTGCACGAACTGTCGGTCTCTTGCAACTTGGGACCGATCTTGCTGCTACCAGAGAACATGGGATTAGCGAAAGCATTTGTAGGTAGCTTCGCGTACCCTCTTAGAAGTAAGGATCTCACATTTCTGAAAGCTTTGTGAAAGAATATCTTGGTATCGTGAAAGGTTTCTTTAACCCGCTTCTGTTTTGTTCTGCTAGTCTCGCCACTCATCTTTATACCCTTACTCTTCTGCGGACAGTGATACGAACTTCAGAATCAAAAGGCTAGGAAGATAGGTATAAGAGTTTGGTGAGGTTAGATGCAAACTCAGGGTATTGAATGAAAAGAAATGGTAGCATATAGTAATTGATCTGCAACAGGTCCTAAGTTTGTCCAGCCATTTATGCAGCAAAGTGGGGCCTTGGGATCAGCATGATCAGTGAATTATCCATTTTTATCTTTACACAATACATAAGCAGACCTAATCATTGTACTTACTGTTATTGAAAAAGTACTTAGGGAATATAATTTTGTCTGTATTTATAATTGTGAAGGAATTTTATCTTAACTGCAGCATTTATATGGGGAGGTAGGAAGTTGTTATGGCCCCTACCTCATGACAGCTTAAGCGATGCACATTGGTTGAAGATTGGGATAAGGGACCAGAGATTGATAGAAACTGGAAATGAAAGCCATTTTTAATGTATTGCCTGGTGCTGTCATTTTCCTGCAGTTTCATATGTTGAGGCTCATTATGGCTATGATCATAACAATACATGGTGGTGTTAGGACAATTTGTGCTCTTAAGTAAATGGAGCGTCTACTGTCTCCAACTGTTCTTCAGCAACCCAAGTTATCTGGATAGAGGAAGAAATCCCCCTGTTTTGATCAAATTGATAGGAATTGGGGTAGTCGATGCTATACAACAAAACTCACTCCCCTTTCAGATCTTGGCCTTAGAGCACCCACCCGCAAAAGGATTAGCTGTTGACTTTGTATATTATATAAAAAGAAATTGTCATTGTAGCTCGAGATTGCAAGAATTTGAATCATGATTTGTCTTTTCTACCTATTTAAAATCCACCGTGTAGCTGTTATCAACCACCCTTCTTTAGTTGTTTGATTTGCGCTACTCACTGATCAATTTGGCAAAATTGATCCAACAAGGATTTCAACGAAAAATATCACTAGAATTTTAAGATGCATTTGTATGTTTTGGCGCTTAAGAATCTAATACAATTTCATCACCTGAATGATTATAAGGGTGGCAGCAGCACAGTTTGATGACATTGTTAGAACCCACGAAATATTAGGGGGGGGAGAGAACAAAGTCACCAAGAAACAATGAATGACAACTAATAGATCCATATGCATCAAATAGTTGCAAGAAATTTAACAACTAAATGGATCCCAAAAATAAAATCCAAGTCTCCTCGAATGGATGACAATCTTTAAGCAGAGGAAGCTGCGGCTTTCTTCCTTGGTGCAGCCTCGGTACCTTCTCTGAAGTTGGTCTTGAATCTGCGGGGGACATTGCGGAGGTACCTCATGCGTCCGGTTCCGGTCGTCTTTCTACGGATGGCTTTCACACTCCAGTTGTCTGAAGTGTATATGTATATCATCAACATCACATCACTTAATTTTCAACAATAACAAAACTAGCTTACTTAACCTACAGGATAGTGTATATGAATTATACTGAATTCCTACAACTAAACCACTCAAATCACAGATAACAAATCTTCGTAAAGGAGACCATCAAATTTCATCCATACAGAATAAACCAAAACTCTATACAAAAATGAAACCGTAATCAACAAAATCTCAAATAACATACATGTCCTCTTGCGAGCGGCGGGGTAAGCGCAGGCGGAGCAGCGGCTCTTCTGCAAGTGGAAGCTGCGGCGCCCGCACCTCACACATAGTGTGTGTGTCTTGTTCCTCCTCTTTCCGAAACTCCCGGTTCCCTTCCCCTGAAAACATCACGCGCAAACAGACGGAGATGAGCATATTGTCTCCTTCTAATCATTGCATACGGAGATAGACCGAATCAAAATTTTAATCGACACAGAAATTGAGAGATCACCATTGCTGTCGAGCTGCTGCAAAACCCTAGATTCTCTTGAGCTCGACGGTTGAAGAGAGAGAAAAGCGGCGTCACAGAAGTTTTATACGAACAAGTTTAAGAAGATGGGTATTAGGGTTTGAGTTCTGAAGACTATTGGGATGTTAATGGGCCTACATTATTGGGCTTTTCTTCTAATGGGCTAAACCTTTGTGGGCTTCTAGACTTTAAAAAAAATGTAATGTATTTAATGTTATTATTTCACAAATGCCTCATTACAAATATAATCCTTCGTCCCACAATCTCTATATCGTAATAATTTTATTATTTCAACAAAATTTATTAGAAAATAAAATTTATTACTCTCTCTATTCCTTATAAATGTTTCCATACTTTTTGGACATGTATTTTAATAAATATCAAGTGAATATATAGATAAGTGAAAAAATGGATCCACATTTATGTAAGAGTATTAAATTTTATTTTAGATTATAGGCTAGGCTATACTTACTTTTTATATAAATAAGTTGATTACTGAAAGTAAAATAAAAGAGGTCAGTAGTTGACGGTTGCCAAAAATGAATTGAGAATGTTTTTTAAGAACATGCTAAAATGACAAAAAAAAAATGTAAATAACGAAAAGAGTATTATGAAATACATCATAATTCATATTTATAACAAAAAAAAAATAGAATTTTAAAAATTTATATACCATAATTTTGAAATAATCAACCTATTTAATCATTTTTTAGCCAAAATATTCTAGAAATATGATATACAGTTTCTAAATTTTTGTGTTAAATGTGAATTTTTGATATATGATATAATAATAATAAAATTTTATTTTATAAATATTATTAAAGTAGTGAAATTATTAATGAGACAACATGGAACACAAAAGATTGTGGGACAAAGAATCTCACTATTAACTTATTTACATTTATATTTTATAATGGACCGCAAGAAACAAATAAAATAATAGGGTACTATTTGTATATTATACACTCTAAATCTAAACGTCATTTTCAAAAGAAAAATGAAAAATATTATTTCTTTGTTTTAAGTCTATTTGGTTTTGTGTGCACCATGTTAGCGAAGGGATCTATTATCGTATAATCTTCTGTGTGTTACTGTATCACAATATTATATATATTATTTTACTAACATTTAGAATAAATAAATAAAATTATAATATTATGAATCATAGTGAAAAAAAATTCAAAAACTATATATTCAAACTTTCAATCCTAATAACGAACTATCTACTCAAAAATATCAAAAATTATAGATTCTTATGAATTTGGTTTTGAACTTGGAGTAACAATCTCTCACAAATTTGTATGCCCAAAAAAGATGGAAACTCGGAAATTTTGTCGTCTTCAAAAAGATTCATATCCTCATTGTCTTATAATGGAGAAAAAGTTGTAAATACGACGATACTAAATTGTACATGCGGCCAAAAAACAATATGCATATTTTTGCACCTATGAAATCAGCCAATGAAAAGAAAAGGTTGCCATAATAGGAATCAGATCACTGGAGTCAGGAGTGGTTTCTTGAGGAAATGACACTCCAAGTTGGCAATGACGAGATCAACCATGGTGTTGCTTGTCTCGACGGCAACATGAGGCAGCATGACTACATTCCCGAGCTCCAACAGCGATTGGGGCACGTGAGGTTCGTTCTAAAAAACGATGAGCCCAGCGCCACCTACCCTGCCTTCACACAATGCAGACACAAGTTCATGTTCATCAACAAGTGCACCTCGTCCCCAATGCATCGATATCCTCCCAATTCACAATGTGTCGCGTTTCATTTGTCAAGGAGCACGCCACGAACAGGATTCGATCCAGATCAATGACATTGGAGTAGTACCTGTAGTTCGTGGTCTGTTTCTTGGTCCGGGAATGGTCGGCTGATGGTGCACGCCATGAACAGGATTCCACCGCAGTAAAAAATGTAAAATATTGTTGTGTTTGATACAATGGATCTGGAATTGTGTTGTAATTGTAATTTTATGAAATTGAAGTGGAAGTTATAATATTCTAATTCAATTCCAAGTCATTTGTTTGGTAAGATTAAGTAATTGATATAATTGTATTGTAATTTCAAATTCGTTGTTTGATAAGTCAAAAAATTAACCAAGATTTGACATTGACTTTTAATTGAATAATTTAAAAAAAAATTGTATATATATTATGTAACTCTACAATTTTTTTTTTGAGTTGTGTGTGCGAGTGTATGTGTTGTGTGTGTGTCGTGTGTTTTGTGTTTAGTGTGTTGTGTGTGTGTTATTTGTATGCATTGTGTGTTTGCTGTGTGCATTATATGTTTGTTGTGTGTGTTTGTTGTGTGAGTGTGTGCGATGTGTGTGTATTGTGTATGCGGTGTGTGTATTGTGTGTGCAGTGTATGTTTGTTGTGTGTGTGTGTAGTGTGTGTGTGCGCGCACACTATGTGTATTGTGTGTGCAAAGTTGTACGTTATGTGTATTTGTTGTGTGCATGTGTGTGGTGTGTGTGTGTGTGTGTGTGTGTATGTGCAATGTGTGTGTTGTGTGTGTGTTGTAAATGTACCTTTAGGTTTCCAAATATTTACTTTGATTATGGAATTAGAAAATTTTGGATTTAAAATTCAATTCCAAATCCAAACATTTTTTTCGTATCAAACATGGTTGGAAATGGAGGCTCCAATTTCCAATCCAAGTTTTTAATGCTAAGCTACCAAATGCATCCTAACAAAAATTTTCAATTTCACAAACCTTAGCAGCCAGCTAAAAATCCCTATTTTTCCACGACCTATTCCTGGCAAACGCATCGCACACGCAGATTCTCCACAATGAGCCAGAGTCGGCCCAATCGCGAGGTCGGTGGCATCGTCCGTCATCATGTCGGGGGTGTTGGTAACCTTAATTCCTCTCTCTCAATGCTGTAAGTGGAGACAATCTCGAGGCGGAGGAGCGAGTCAATGAGCTCAAATCAGCACCAATTTTGGTGTCGCCACGCCGAGTGAGAAACTTTGTTCAGGAGCTTGAAGAGTGTGAAGCGTTGTTGGAGCTGTTGCTCGATGTAGTCTGGTGATGGGGAGACATATGGAGGAATTCTCATTACCCAAGATCTCTTTAAGATAATGTAACGAATTCAATTTCTCATGCATTCAACTAAATCCTACAATCCTAGAACGCATATAAGGCATGCTTATGGAAAAAAAAACCTACACATGCATACTACGGATCTAGAGATTTTACCTTTAATGATCTCCAAAGGTCGGAGATGGCTTGCTCCTTCTCCACGAGACGAATTCCTTACTCTTCAACATTGAACTGTCTAGCCTATGCCCGCGGGTTGAAGTCGTGATTATAGTGTGGGCTATACCTATCAAGACTAGGGACTAGAATTGAAGGAGAAAAACAACACAAAATAACTTGAGAGAGAGAAGAGTATGGAACGTCTCTTACCTCTCTAAACAACGTGTGTGAGTGTGTGAGTGTTTTGGTATAGAGTGCAGTCTTTTTCTCATTCTCTTCTCCCTATTTATAAAATCCATAATGAGCTAAACTAGGGGTCTAAGGAGGTTTGAGCTTGGGCTCTCTATTGGGCTCTTCTAATTAAATTAAGCCCTAAACTTAATAAAAGCCTAATAGAATATTAATTTGGACTACTGCAGAAATTAATATTGAATTCTCAGCCCAAATCCAAATTACGAATAATCTAGGGCCCATTTAAGTAATTTATTTTATCATGTTTATGATTTTTAATATCCATTAATTAATTAAAACATGGTGCTGATTTCAATTAAAGAGTTGCCTAATCAAACACCTCTTGGAGATTTATCAATCTAGGCTCAAACAGGAAACGATTCAATGCAATAACAACCCTAGCATCGTAGACACTAATTACCACTACCCAAGATGTCATGAATATGAAAAACTATCACCTATTGATAAGACAAAGCAATGAGCAATATCGTATGATGTTATATCCAGAGATTAAGAATTAATAATTTCCAAGATCTCGTCCTTCAGTACTCAGCGAGAAGGACTTATCTCACTACAATCTTTTCATTGCTATAACATATCAGTATCATTCGTCATCCCAAGGTTATGTGACTTTAGGTTTGCCACTGCAACCGTAAATGATAGGTAGTCCCTTCCTATCTAGGTTGTGAAATCTTATTTACTTTTGTAAGGCACACCATGAGAGAACCTTTAGTCATGACGCGATCATTCACCCTTCATTGCAGAAGACTTAGATTTGTTCGTGCATTTCTTCTTATGAGTTTCGATGTATTGGGCGTATCTGTATTTATAGAAGCTTTAATTTTCGTGCTTATCTTAATTGTTGCATATACAAATAGCTCGAATCATATTTTCCAGTGTAAAAATCGGAGTGGTCATCATTACTCTCACTTTCTCCATTTTTAGTCTGAAAATTGAAATATACACTCTGCTTGGTTATATGGAACTGATGATCACTACTCCAGAATTAAGTCTGTAGGCAGCGACTGCGGTGACTCAGTAACTTTGTAAATAAATCTATTTGTGTTTTGTTTGGTTCGTTTTGTTAGTAATTCTTTCCTTATTGGCATATTATATAGTAACTTTAATGATTTTGTGATTGTGATGTATGTTATACTGTGATTATCAAGTGTGTTAATAGCTGTAACAAAATTGTTCTTAAAAAAGACTCGATTTTGCAAAATTGTTAAATACATATCAAATTATTAATGATTTTTCAATTGATGGATTTTTATTAATTAATATTCAAATTTCGTAAAACTCTGCAAATTTATATCCATCAAATTTGTTGATATCCAAAAGTTGTAAAAGTTCATCACAAATTTAATTTAACATGGCTAAGCTTACGTGGTCTTATAAAATTTATTGTTACGCACGTAAAATCTGCGATAACTCTACATTTTTTAGCATCGAATTATAGAAAGATAAACTTGCATAACTTTTTTTAATATGGATATTTATGGGTCAAAATAAATAATTCATGATATAAAAAAAAGTTAAGAAAAAAATAAGTTATGTCATATTTGATTATTTTAACTTTAGATTTATAACATGTTCTCAATAGTCTAAATTGATCCTTATATAGTGTGTGGGAGAGAGAAATGCCGCTACAAGAAATTGTTGGCTCTTACGAATCTCTACCTGCCTCTCCTCTAGCACAAATCTTGAAAACTAAAAACCACCATTAATTTTACAAACATGGTAAAAACCAGACAATCAATGGAGAAAAAACCAGAAACAATACACAAGAAACTAAAATCACAAAAATAGAAAGCCTAAACATAATGAAACTCATCCAATGACCTGTCTTAATCTGAATTACCTCTAACATGCACCCCACGTTCCTACATCATCTCACGTTCATAAACAACAAAAACTCCAATGAAAAATCAAAGAAAAATAGAAAAACAAACTTGATAATAATCACAACCATAAACACAAACCAACAACACATTCCCCCCTAAATCCTTGCTCCCAACTGCACAACAATTA
>JAYDZE010578176.1:0-11362 GCA_034509125.1 Monilaria moniliformis
TATATATATGTTGAAATAAAACATGAAATTCATGAAAACATGAGAATGCTTGCATATTCTATAAGTGAACTTGTATCGCGAGTACGCTACATTTGTTGAATTTACAGTTCAACGTAATGACATGTAGATTCCATTCAAGCCATTTATAAATGTTGTGCGAAAATTCTCATGCTCTCACAAATAAGTTGTTTTGTTCTAACCCAATCCAATATATATCGTGTACCTACGAATATATGAGATTTTCGTAAAAAACCAAAAGTATTTTAAACTTTAATTTGAGTGTCAGATGATACTTTTTTCCATGAATGGCATAAAAAGTTTTAAGTCATTGATTACTATTACTTTTTCATTGTCACAATTATGAAAATGGTGATGAGTAATGATATGAAAATCGAGTAATATAGATCGTTGGATTTGGGCTGAAGATTGTGATCATCATAAGGTGAAAAAGCTGTGACTGCTCATCAGTGTCCCACGCCTATGATGATTATCATTGGGCCAATTATAAGAAACCCCTTTCTATATAGAAAAAATAAATTATACTCATTTCTATAAAATTATATAAATATAATTATTCAATTTTTATGTAAAAAGATGTAATTACTCTTAATGAATTTATTTATATTAAAAAAATTAAATTCACCCACCCTTTGTCTTCCCCAACTCTCACGCCATCTCCAATCATCTCCTCATTGTCACTCCCACCCAACTCCACGCCCTCTTCATCGTCTAGCATAATCGTCGTCTGCAATCCATTATGGAAATGTGTATTCTAGTTTCTATTTATCTTTACACAAAATGTGAACATTATATGCTAACACGATATTTCCGTGCGAGCATGTAAGCTTGTATTAGATAAAACTGCCTATGGATTCTTACACGCTAGCTCGTGCGTCATGTGAGCGTGTAAACGTGAATTAGCTAAAATTGGCCTAACACATGCCTACAATCTAACGGGTAAAATGATAAGAGTGGCTATATCCATGGATCTAATATCTAAAAACAATGTTACCTTATTTAGTGGGACTTTCCCAAAAGTGCTTTCTTGAATTTGCAGTTATACAACCCGATATTCCTCTTTCTATCCGTCTACCTACTTGGTACCTTTAATTTGCTTGTTTTGTTGTCACCACTTATAAAAGTGTTGTGTGTGCATGTGTCTTTTATTTTTACGCATTCTAAAAGTTGAGTGAAAGAGTGAAAGTTGGATCTCGTTAAAATCTTTATGGACGAAAAAATATCAATGAAGAAAAGTAGTGGTAAGGGGAAAGAAATATACTTGAAAATAAATAATTAAAACGAAATTTGACCTGATTACTTTGTAAATCATATTTTGAATGATTATTTGGCTTTGAATGTCCTATCGGGTGATATAAATATCACAAACTAAAAAAAAAGACAAATATTTAAATGATCATCTATATATTTACCTCTTTTGATATTAATAACACTGGATGAGATTTGAATCAACAATTGTTTAATCATAAGATCATCGTCGCTCCACAAATTAGTCAATTTATAAAATTGATATCCAATTATTTGGAGCAATATACAATGTTAACTTAGTATATGCACTAGTTAGAAATTAGAATAAAAAAACAAACGAATTAGAAATAATTCAAAGACTAAAACCTTATTGATCGAAACCATATATACTAAGTAGAAAGTTACATTGACGATAAAAATTAAACGTCGTCATCATAACACCATGATATTAATCACAACATATTACTTATAAAATAAGTGTATGTCCATACAAGGCGTACAATATGTCTCACAACTCAAGTCACAACTTCAATGCTTCACCAAACTATGACACCTATCTACAAGATTTGAAAATTAAATATTAATATCCCCAAATTTGGTAGAATCAAGCAACGATGTTAGCTTCAAGTCCCGATATCCGATAATCCAAAAAAGATTTTTTTTTTAAATCAATTTAGGAATCTCATAATAAGTGTTTGAAAAAGACATCTTAAATTTTTCCTCTCTATACTCTCTTCATCTAGCTAGTTTTCACACACACACACACTCGTACACATTTACCCTGTCCCAGCTTCTGCATTTGCTGCACAATTTTCAGCGGCTGACATGGAGACAGGCCCCCCTCTTTTCATGTCAACTTCTATTATAAGCATTGCATTTACTCTCACTTATGCCTATGTTTTATTTGTATACCTCAATTTTGATGTATATTCCAATGAAATGCTTTTCCTATTTTTGTGATACTCTATTGAACTGTCCCTTGTCACAAAAATTCAATTTCCATGTCCAATGGTTCTACATAATCTTTATTGAAGTTGGAGTAGTCCAAAATCACCGAAGATCAAATTTATTATAGAAATTAGTCCGAGATCTCCCGAAATCAAGACTAATCCACATAACATTGTTTCGAGACTAAATATTTGTCAAATTCATCCAACCGAACAAGATATCATGAGATTAAATCATATCTAATCCATCAAACCACACACCCTCTAATTATTCTTCACCACAAGAGTTTCATTATATCCTGCAAAAGTTTTGATAAGATTTCCTCCTGGAAAATCGTTACTCATCCATGAGTATGAGATGTGATTAACATTGGATGGGCTTTAGGCAATTTTCTAAAAGCAACTATTTATATAGACTCCTTTCAAGAAAGTTCAAAAGATAAGTAATACATGAAATGGGGTATTCAGGATATATGTTATGTTATGAGTACATTTGTCCTATTTATATAAGTTTATCAAGAAAATAAAGTACCACGGATAAGTAACAAAATTTATTAGGAGGCCAAGATCTGATTTCATAACAAGTGACAAATTTTCGTGCTTATATTATAAGCTAATTGATTGTATAAGGTGATGCCAAATTGTCTCTTGTGGAGGGCACAGGAACAAATCTGTCAATCACAATACAGATTAATAGTTCTTTGATTGGACTCACCACTAGTTAGTCAAATATGGAATACGATCGATGTGAATTTGCCATACATAGTTATTTTTCCATTTAAATTCAGGGAAAGTAGCCTTCAAATCTTATAAAACGTAATTTCAATTCGTATAAATACTTTATAGAAAACAAACCCACAAATATTATTACTCGTATTTATCGTCCAATTTTTCACATATAACATGCATCATCATAAATGAAGATCCATTAATACAATTTACAAGTCATATACTATCTCTATATCTTATATATACGTACCCAAATAAAAAGAAAATTAAATTTAAATAATGAAATATTGTAAATTATATATGAGTATTTAGAAACGAAGTGACCACCTGTGTACTAATACTTATATATAGATGAATACGCAATACGATTCTATTCTTCAATACTATCTAAGAAGACCCATCCCTCTCACAAGACAACCGCCAACACTAAAAACATATTAATCCAATAATAATTATTTTATTATATAATATATTATAACTGCATAATGAGAATTTCAAGGAGAGAAAACAGCCTAGAACTCACACCCAATGCTGATCAAACTTTGCTCTTAAACCTAGGTCCTAGACAAACCTTGACAACTCCCCCAGGACCCCACCCTAGCTCCCCTCTCACACACACACACCCGCACGCATACATGTCTTCATACGAAATGGTGGTAGACAACACTCTCGACACCCCCCTACCTATCAAACTAGCTACCTACTTGAGATCCCTCATCTCACTAGTATTTAATCAAAAAAAATTATATTATATACACATACTTTCCATTCTCATTTAACAAAATAAAAAATATCCACCAAGATAAAATTGAAAAAATGAACCATTTTTTATTCACTTCTCCCTTTATCTGATTTTCTCCCTCTTTCACTCTTTTTATCCCTCTTTACTGTTCTCTGCCCCCACCGCCGCCGCCACTAAATCTCTGATAGCAACAGCGCGCAGCATCGCAACAAGCTACAAACTTACGATCTGAAATGTTTCATGTATGCATTTTTTGTAGATAGTAGATTCAAAATTCATGATCTGGATATGTTTTTGTTAATTTACAGCTTTGTACTGACTAATTTTTTATGTTTAAATTGTTAATATTCATAAAATTTGCAGCTAATTTTAAATTCGTGATTAAATTCACGACTCAAAATAGGTTAATTGTGAATACATGTTAGTAGTGTGTAATTCACAACCTAGTCAATCTTTGATTGTGAATTATAGTAAAAAAATCTTTAGTTCACAATTGAAAGTGTTCTTAGTTGTAAATTATAATACAAAAATCATTAGTCACAATTGAAAGTGTTCTTAATTGTGTATTATAGTAAAAAAATCATTAATTCAAAACCGAGAGTATTTATGGTTGTGAATTGGATGCAAAAAAGTTTAAGTCACATTCGAGGGTGTTGTAGCTGCGAATTATAGCTAAAATTTATTAATTCACAAGCGAGAGCATTCTGAGTTGTGAAATACGGAGGTAAAATAGTAAGGTGTTTATGTTTTTTTATATTAGTAGATAGATTTTTCTTTTACAATACAATTTTTGTGTTTCACACTATATATATTACTTAGGAAGTATTCGTTTTAAACCCTAGACCTTACTATTTATAGATTGAAGTATGTCCACTTGAAGTACCGGAGATAGTGGCGAAGCTAGAATTTTAGTTTTAGGGGGCCCAATAATAATTTTAAAAAAATAAATATAAATAATATTCTATACTAAAAAATAGCTAATTTTCAGTCAAATTCGATACTCAAAACACAAAATGTTAATTCTAAATGAAGATAATTAGCTACTGAAATTAATACTCGAAATCATTCTGCATTTATACACTCCATAAGTAATCACATTTAGGCTTAAAATAAAAATTAAATAAAAATCTAAGAAACTCAAAACAACACGCATAGGGGGAAAAAATGAAAGAAGAACTAACCTAATACTAAAAGAAATCAAAGGTCCATAACAAAAATCCAACAATACACGTCGTCTCACAACACAATTTTATAATAACAATGACAAGCGTGAACAACAGTAATGAAATGATTATGCGGAAGTGAGGGATGTAGAATTAGATTAACAATATTTTCAATGATAAATATATTTTAATTTATAAATAATATGAAATTACAAAAATACTAATAAATTTGGAGACAAAAATATCCGTGAAATTACAAAAATATCCATGAGCGCCATGCTCGTACGTCGCTTCGCCACTAATCGGAGACATAAATGCTACGGTTTTTGACAAAAAGCGTGCTTATTGAATCTAAACCGCAATTATTTTTTCTCCCAGTTTATTAGAACAACGTCTATATATATATAGGAAAAATAAAAACATGAGGGGAAAAAATAAAAATGAAAAAGGAACACTGCATTGTAGAGGACAAGGTACAAGGTTCTCATTGGCATGTGATGGAGCATTCTGCAGGGCCCCCCACGAGCATTATATGTTTATACCATTTGTTTCAAAAAAGAATGAAATTTAACTCAAAATTGATTGCCCATTTTTTCAATTCTCAGAATCTCAACACAGATAGAATCTTTATTTATGGTAAAATATAGTTTTCTGAAAGTCGCCAAAACTGTGGTTAATAAAAAGAAAGAATAGGAGTGCTTTAGCTGTTAGGATTGTTATTTCTTATTGCTTTGTTGTTAGACCGGGATTTTTGAGTTATATTATTTTGATATAGAAACGAGGATTTCCTCATCTATGTCAGTATATTTAAAGATGTGTGAACTATAAATTTGGTATCTTCAGATAGGGGGTTACATCTTTGCGGTATCTGAAGTCGAAAAAATCACGAAATATTCCCCTGAATTCGAAAAAAATCACATTTTAGGTACCTGAACATAAATTTTGTTCTCAATTTGTCTTTGAACCCTTCAAGAGTATAAATGTCTTTTTTACTTTATTTCAAATGACATTTTAAAATACCATAACAAGTACTGAAGTATTAGCAAAATATCATAACATGTACCTAAGTAGAAAAAAAAATGAAAATATATAAATTAATAATTTATATATATAATCCTTCATGCTAATTTCATTAATCCTTCTTGCTTACATGGGATATTTCTTTACATTTTAATTAATTTTTTCTTCAGTTTCAATCTGTTACGTTTTGGTTTTATTTTAATATTATCAATTAAAATTCACTAATTCGATCAAGATATATAATTATTATTTTATTATTTAATTGAAAATCAATTATTAAGGTTGGGGAATCTATAATTATTGTATACTATATCTAAAATAATTCATGATCAGTGTTTAAAAAGTAACATTTTAGTAAGAATAAAAAATAAGATTTAAATGACCATCAATTAACTAAAACATAAATAAAAAAATTAATTGGGAAAGCAATATACTTAGCGCTAAACCTTAGTTGGATTAAATTTATAAATTTTTATATGATGTAAATAATTGGTGTTATTTTGGCAATTTAGGCAAGTAAAACCAACCCACATAATACATGATAAATGAGACTTAAATATTATCACGAGTACGCCCGTTGTGCAACGCACGTGATAAATTGAGTTACATACGTATTTTGTAAAGATATTACTATATATATTAAGGGACACGGTTATCAATGACAATTGAGCTAGTCTTCTTAATTTTAGATTATTTTTGTTTCGGATCAATCGAACTGAATGTTTTTTGAATTAAGTTTTTTTTTTGTTCTATTTCCAGACACCAATTTATTACATTATATGAAAAATTATAAATTTAATCCAACTGGAGTTTAGCGCTAAGTATATTGCTTTCCCAATTAATTTTTTATTTATTGAATATGGGCTATTTCATTTTGTGTCTTTTGGGCCCAACTCCTTGGTTTGTAGATGCAATGGATTTATTTGCGAATTCTTCTCTTTATTCCTTTTTTATTTGCCAGTTTTGGCCAATTAGAAAATTTTCTTATACGCCTAATTCTGGGTGTAGTAACATGACTACTTGCAATTACTAAACAAGATTTTATTTTTTCGGTGGAATATAAAATCCACTAGTTTCATTAAGTTTTTTAAGTATATATTTTCATGAACCATTATTTGAACTTTGCATATTCACCTAAAGTAATATAGTATAATATAGCAATAAATCAATTATTAAATATGTATATATTTAACATAAATTGCAAGTGACTTTTTCCATTATGCAGTCAACTGCAAAAATAATACAATCCCAATAATATAATAAAATGAAATACGAGATAAAATATAAGAGTAGACAGAATTCATGCAGAGATCACTAGATTTTATTTAGTGTGATAATAAAACATGAACAAAAGTATCAACAAATGACTCCTATTTTATATCGTTACACAACTCAAAAGTTCCTGCAAAACTAGCTATGATTCTTCATCACCAACAACAGAATAGCTACATAACCCTGCTTCTATGATCGATGATAGGTGCAATTGTTGAGAGAGATCGGAACATCGATCTTCGTCGTTGCAAAATCGAGGAAGCACTCAACCTTGTTGGAGAATCTCTGTTTCACCAGCTTGCCTAAAACATGAGCTCTTGATCCAACCGTGAGCTCCAGTTTGAGTGTCACCGGCAAGTCCGTCATCCCTGTCGGGGTGGTGAGGATCGCCCCACTGCCATACATCGGAATCTTGTCGCCGGTCACCACCACACTCACATTCTCTTCTTGATTTCTCCTCTTGTAGAATTCTTGAACCTGCATGCATGCAGTAGGGTTGAATCAATTATCTTGTGATTTTTTAAAATTGGGAGAAGCTCGAGAAATTTTGAAGGGAAGAGATTACATCTCCGGAGCCGATTTTGAGCTGGGAATAGGAGAGAGAAACAGGGGTGGATGGGACATGAACACCAAAAAATGTAGCTGTGTTTGTGTATTTGAACTTCAATGTGGAGTTGAGAGAGATCATGTCGGTTGAAACTCCACTAGTGTCGGAGCCGGCTTGAACTATAAAAGTCTCAAATTTTACGCTCTGCCAAAATCACTATAATTCCATCAACACAATAAGGCACGTTTCGATGCTGATTAAATTATGATTGTGATTACTCAATGCTAATTGCGAATTAATAAATTCTAAATAGGGACTGTTGGTGAATTCTATTTGAGGTAAATGTAAGTGTATCAAGACAGTATACAAGTTTTTGCCAACGACTTTGCCTTAATTGTCAATTAATACATGAAAATTCACTATTTTTAAAATTTAAATGCAATTTTTGAAATGTTGAAATACTATCACCATCTATCAATTTTAATACATCCATTTTGTTCCAATCGTGGCTTATCAAAGTCAGCTTCGCCAAATTGCAGTTGCACCGATTCGGTATTTCTGATTTAATCAGTATTACGATATATTCATTTTTTTTTATGAACGGAGTGTTATTGCAATGCTTTATAAGATCTTGTTAAATTACAAATTAGAATGAGTGAAAATATGTATATTATTTGAAAATTAACCCAACTGTTTACTACAAATATGGAATTTACATTAGAAAAAAAAAAACAACAACAACAACACAAAACGAATTAATCTCATGAATTCAGATCAAAAAAGCAATCAAGAAAAGCTTTCAACAACAAACACCATTTTAACATCAAGAATGCATAGAGCACAACCATTTTATCCCGTTTGCAGATAATATGTAAAAAGACAAAAACTTTGGAGAAAGAAATCAGGATATGAGAAAGTTGCAAAAGCTGACCTGCATTTTGATCTCAGGCTTCTGATGTTTACTGACGCCCCACAAAATCGAAGAAAACAAGGAGAAAACCACAAAAAACCCAACAAAAAATGCCAAAATATAAAAACGAGACGGCAACCTATCACGCGCCGCCACCTCATCCTCACAAAACCCTTCTTCATCTTCCAGTAAATGATTCAAATCGAATTCCCAATTCGTCAATCCCACGTCGCTGTGGGCCCTGCCCTCCGATCCGGCCTTCCTCGACCCGGAACCGGGTCCGGGCTTGGCCGGGCCCGAGCAGTGGCTGGTCGAGGATTCCCGGGAATGCCCGCCGCCGGAGGAGTGGCGCGGGGACTCCACAGGGCTGAAGCTCACAACCGGGGTCGAGTTGAGCGACGCAGTCGTCTTCTCGCCGTCGTGCGACGGGCTCTGGACGAAGTACGCCGGCTGCAGCCGCTCCGGCGACGACGGTGCCAGGCTGGCCAGCTCCGAATCCATCTTCGCGTGCATTTTATTTTGTTTGAAGAATCTTTTTTTTTTTTCTGATAAATGTGTTAAAATGGAGGAGACGAGATTTTTTTGTAAGGAAAAGATTTGTGAGGATTTTGCAGTGGGGTTTTTTTCATTCTTGGGAGGGAGCCATGAATATGATTCATGATTTACTATGATCTAATTATTCGTTTCTTATCTTTTCTTTTTTAATGTTAAAAACTTAAAATAGATAATTTTTCTTATTTTTATGGGTAATTGTGATTGTGTTAATTCCCTATGACTTTTAATGAAATTACAGATTGCATTACCTTTTCGTAATTTGTGACAGCTTTTAGCCAATATTATGATGTGGATTTTTTATTTTGTTAATGGAGTTTATAGTTACATTGATGACATTATGTGGGAAAGGAACACACCCTCCAATTCCAAAATTATAGTCACCTTCAGATTTTCATAAATATCAAGAAATGTACTGGGAATTTTAAATTTTTTTATAAAGAATATCCTACGTTTTATCTCAAAATCCATTTTTATTTTTTTTAGGGGGGCGTTTTTAAAATAAATTTTTATTTTAAAAGTAAATATTATTGATTTATTTCTGCAAACGACTCCCTCCATTTCTTACCAAGTGTCCCTTGTCTTTAAACTACTTATATTAAGAAAATAGACACTTTACTTCTATAATCTTATTGATTATCGCACACAACTAATTATCACATTTCAAAAAATATAAAAATAAAGGTAAAATAAAAAAAAAAATTGTATTTTCAACTTTTTAACATAGAGATTAGGAAACAAGAAAACAAAACTATAAGACACGTATTAAAAAATGGAAGAAGGAGATGTCTATTTAAAACGGTTTTATTTGGCGGGAAGGATTGCGACAGTTGCATTATCAATTGCTTTATAAAACGATTACTCAACCTTCCAAACTCTGCTATTTTTTCTCTATCTTTCAATTTTCGGGTAACTGCTTTATAAATAAGCCCATGTTTTGTCACTTGTCAAACTTAATTAATAAATACATATTCATTAGTGGAAGTTTTCTTTATTAAATAAAATAACCTTAGTAAAAATTGACTCGTTGTTAGCGTTAGGTAAGCATGTTAAGTATAATTTAGAAGATTAGAGGGCTAGTTTGATACGAAAGTATGAAATAATATTTTATATATTTAATTGGAATGTAAAGTGTGAAATATTATGCAATATATCTTATATAATCACTATTTTTTATTATTTTATCCATTTGGTTTGATTCTAATAACTTCAAAATTATTATTGACATTATTAATTTTATAAATTAAATACAACTCTAAGCTCAATCTATTTGTTCATTTATTTAGTTATTTGAAGATATAAAGAAAATGGACAAATCGAGTTTTGATTTTTATATAATTTATGAAACTAATGACGTCAAAAATAATTTTTAAGTTATTAGAATAAAACAAAAAAATTAATGCTAGCGTAGACTATACGAGAGCGATGTTTATGAAAAGTGCTCACATAAGATATATAACATAACATTTCTCCATGTAAGGTATCAATATTATATTTGATTACCAGTACTAAATTATATGCTAAACAAACAAATCATTGTAGGAAAATAAATTTTCGCTAATTTGATTAATTGATTTATAGAAGGGTGGAACTATGTTAGTTTAATTTATTAATAAATTAATAAATAGTACAGTTTAATCTATTACATATTAAATAGTACAATTGAGATTTGTATTACATATTACATGATCCAAAAAAATTGTATAATATCTCATAAATTTTTGATTTATTAAAGATCTTTGATTTGACGAAAACTTGGGTGCACGTGCCCTTATGGTGCGCGCATCCCAATATTATAATAAACATTGTATAACTAATTCACAAAGGCAAGGCTTGGCCGACAAACGCCAGCTTGCATTAAACAATTAGTGGGTTCGAATCCCACTTTCGCAACTTTTACATTTTTCTTTATATTTTCTTTTCTTTTTGCGTTTTTTCCCTTTTCTTTGCTTTTTCTAATTTTAAATGATATATATATATAAATTTAATTAGCATATGAATTTTTAAATATAATTTACATATAAATATAATTAAGATATATATATATTTAGATTTATTTTCCCATTTTTTTGCTTTTTTGTTTTATTTTTATTTTTTTCGTTCTTTTTTTCTTTTCTTTGTAAATGATATATATATATATATATATATATATATATATATATATATATATATAGAGAGAGAGAGAGAGAGAGAGATATAAAAAAAAAACAAAAA
>JAYDZE010578187.1:0-29615 GCA_034509125.1 Monilaria moniliformis
CCACGACGAAATTTTCAGGTGGCATACGTGTAATAATTTAATGACATGGCGCATACGTGTACTAATTTAGATGATGTATCTGACAAGTTGCCCAAACATGCACTAAACGATGTCATTTTGGTTTTTTAAATTTTAAATAAAAAAATAAAAAAATCATCTCTCTCTCCTCTCCCTCTCCTCTCTATCTCTTACCCCAAACACATAGCATGTAACACCCCAAATTTTCGAAAATAGAAATAAATTAAAATGGAATAATAAATTAAGAAATTAAATTATAAATACATTAATTAATGTTTTATGCATATATATGTGTGTTAGTTATCAAAGATCATATGCGTAACTTATAGATAGTAAAACTATATTTAATTTCTAGTAAATATATGTAAGTATACGTGTATGTGTGTGTAGTAGTATGAGCCAATTTTTTTTTTCTCTTTCATTTGTTTCCAACTAAGAGAAAAATAAAGAAACATGTCTTATGATGGTTTCTTACCCCACTTGGTTTATTGTTTAACTAGGAAAGAAGACAATAAAAATGACAAGAAAAGTCTCTCTCTCCACCTCTCCCTTTCGGTATACTCCCTCTCACACACCGCATGCTTTTCTTTTTCTTTCCTCTATCTCTCTCTTTCTTTCTGTCGGTTTTGGCAAGAAGAAGAAAAAGCAATCAAGACATGTGTCTCTAGTGGATTAGGTGGTTTGCAAAGACGGAGAAGGTGGTTGTAGAGGAATGAGAATGACCATACCATGCCTGAGTCAATTTCGGACTTTAGTTCAGTGTTTTTTTTCGGACTATCTGTTGTAGATTAGGTTTTTGTCAGTGCAGCAGCTGCGACACCAGCAAGTCACTGTTCATTTTTGGGTAAATAATTGAATATATTAGAACTTGTGGCATGTCAGGATTTTGATGCATATATGTTGGTCGTGATTAACTGCTGTGCATATTTTTGCACTTTATTATAAAATTTCCGTTGTTTTTAGACAGACTGTCAGTTTTAATTAGTGGATATAATAATTGAATTACGTTGACCGACCAAATTGATAAATATATTAATATATTCAGAAAATGTATATAGTTTGTCCGTTCGTGACACCACTTATTTGGTTATTCAGTAATCGAGTAAGGGGTGTTACATAGCCTGATTTCATCTTCTTTATGCAGTCGCCGGCGGCGCTATCTCTCCTCGACCTAGTAGGAAATATGTCCACACTCTTCCGAGACACCGACACAAATTCGTTATCCTTCCCGATGAAACTATTGTGCGGCCGCTGGTAATCGGGTGAGACGCTGAATCTCAGATTCTCCGCCATGATGAAACTGTCGTCGGACGCATCGTCGAAAGCAAAACGCAATTTTGTGAGAGCGGATAACCGCTATTATATGCTGCCGTGGTGACGATTTTGCGCGATTGGAAGGTTAGGTGCACATTGTGTATTTCGTAAACCCTAGCTCTCCATTCTCCGACAGTTTCGGCTTTCTCTTGCAGCCGCCAGTTCGTGCGGCCGACCAATTCGGCTATCGTCACGTCCATTCTCTGAGCGTAGCTCTGTTTTGATTGTAGTAATTAGAGACCTCGGCGTCGGAGAGAGGAAGCTCTAACTGGCGCTTTGGATTTTGAGGTTGTCGTAGCGGGCGAGTGAGGTGTCGGAAGTTTGAAGAGAAGTGAGAAATTAGAAAAATAAGTATTTTTTCTGTTCTTTTTTTCTTTTCTTCTCTTCCAACTCTCTCTCTCATCCATGACCGCCGAAAATTTGAGAGAGAAGAAGAAGATAGATGCCTGGAAGTTTCAGAAGAATGTGCTGTCATGAGGAGAGAGAGAGAGAGTTGGAAGAGAAGAAAAGAAAAAAGAAAAGGAAAAGAACACCTATTTTAATGAAACAACGTTGTTTTGAGCGTTACCGAACGACGTCATTTTGTTCCCAGCAGTTTTTTCCGCGCAGATATTTTTGGTTGACACCTCAGCTTCGATTTCGCAGAAATTAAAACGGGTATGACAATTGAGAATTTTTCAAACTTGGTGATTTATAGTTTTATTTTTGAAAAGTATGAGACTGAGCAGAATTGGACAAAATTTTGTGATTTATTTGACAATCTTCCTTTTTAGTTTTACCCAAAACAAACTTTAGTTGAAAAAAAAATAGAATAAAAACAAACTTTAATCTTAGTAGTATCACGTTATACATGTAGATTCAATCTCCAACAACCATTGGAGGTGTTTGATCAGTATAATAGTATATATTTTTATATGATATAAAATATATAATAGAAATTGGAGGTCTTTGATTCAAAACAAATAAAAATTATTGTAACATAAGGAATCGTAACTAATATCTATTATAAAAAAAATTGAAGTTTAAACAAATTATACATCTTAATTATGAATTTATCAATTCTAATAATATATTATTAAGTGATAAAATAGAAATTTAATACTAAAATGATTATATAATAACATCACTTTTTAGTTTACAACGTGACATTTAAATTTTTGTACAAAAATATGACTTTTGTAATTTCGAAACTAAGTTAGTGCGAAATTAAAGCTGACGTGATAGCCGACCACCTCGGGTAGCTCGTACAGTGATGAGTTGGCTTCAAAAATTTATTGGGTCCAAATAAATATTTAATGGGCCTGGATCAGTCCTGGCGAGCGTTTTACAAGCACAATTTCTAGGCTCAGAATAATATTGATTGGGCCTAATTCTTTGTATATGTCCAAAAACCAAAATGAGTTATGCATCTGATTACAGAAAAGAGAGAAAAGTTTAGATGAATCTTAATATACTTTTCAATTGATTTATTTCATTATATTATTTATAGCTACATTATTAAAAATTAAAATAGTACATTTAGTAATACTTTCTTATTTATATATTAGGTGTTTATTTTTTAGGATTAAGCTAGATTGATAAAAATGGTTAAGGTTAATCCAATGTTTATTAAGATAGATTGAAACATTGGCATACTTCTACTACAAAAAAGCCTGATTTCTTAGCACCATTGTGCTCGCAGTATTATGTTGCACAACGTTATAGAGAGCACAGGGATGCTCGCTAAAATTAGCGAGCACTGTTTTGCTCACAACAAATGGCGCCAAAGATTTGCCAGCACATCTTGTGCTCGCTAAACTTGCTAGCACCACAGTGCTAGCAAATTCTTGGCGCTACGCCGTGGCGCCTTGGTATAGTGAGCAAGATATGCTCGCTACTATTTGCGAGCATAATGGTGCTCGCTAAACTTTGCAATTGAGGGGGAGAATGATGAGCACCACTTTGTGCTCACAAAATATTTTAATAGGAAAATTACTGCCAAAACTTTGCAATTGAGGGGGAAAACGACAAGAACCACTCGGTGCTCGCCCATTTTCGAGCACACAGTGCTCGCAAACAGTTTTTCCCCGCCATAAATTTGGCGATTTCGAGCATTTCAGTTGATATCAAAATAAAAAGGTAAAATGTTTCCCAACCATTTTCATTCTTCACTCATTTTTTAGACTAGTGTTATATTTTGCAAAGGAAAAAATTATTTACACAATGGAAGATATTTTATCGGGCTAATTGGCTGGAGTAACGGTTGTGGATCTCCCTCATTCATTACTGTAACAAGATTAGTAATTATTGTTAGTTAATTATCATTATTTAGCACTTTATTATCATTACACATATTAAGAAAATATGGCTGAAATATTTGAGATGACAATATCTATTTATTAGAATTGGTTAATGACAATATCTATTAGAATTAGTTAATTTCGTATATTGGTTTATTTGCAATTTCTGAAATATTTGGGATGAAAATATGAATTTGTTATAGTTTAGGGACTAGTATATAAATATAAATTTTGTATGATACTTGAGTGTAGATTAATTTTAAGTGTAAAATTGTAAAATATGTAAAATTAGGGGTAAATTAAGGAGTTCGGAACGTAGATGTAAAATTGTAAAAATATTGTGTTACTATATTTTTGGAAATTGATTTTATCATATGTATTTTACTCAAATTATTCGTCAATTCCATCATAGGTTAGGGACATGGATATTACGGGTAGAGAATGGATGTAAGTACGTAAGGGTTACGGCTAGGGGTTCTGTTCGGGTGCCGGCGAGAAGTAGTGCTATGGTTAGCTATGTGGGAACAAGAGCCACCTGCACTGTTCCTTTCTACTACACTCAGGTCGACAATGTCATCCCCATCGGCATGTTTCCAACCCCAATGCTTGATGTGTCTGAAGCCATTGATGGTCTTTACACTGCCATCAATTGCTACGATTTCAAATTGGTTGTCGAAAAAACTCTGCCTCTCTGAGACAACCAAGACGATGGTTTTTTTCATCAACTTCTTTCAAGTTAGTTTTTTCCCTCATTATATATTATATTCTTTCTCCTTGTATCCATCCTCTTATCAATAAAAATCAATGCGTGTTTCTTGGGAAGGTTTTCCTTGGCTACCTTAAAAAAAAGTCAAATATCTATAAACATATAATTTGATATACAAAGATGTAACACGAAAATGGTTAATAAATCTGGCATGTACCAAATACATGTAGTCGTAGTGCCCACGACACGAGTACTTTGTTCAGCCCACAACCCTTCTCGTACGCTCCGAACTTGGTATTGTAAGCAGGGTTGTTGTAGTCCGAATTTTCCTTAAAATGCTGCACACAATTAAACAACAAACATAAGATTCAAAATCTCAATAAAACATCATTATCTTGAATTTAGGATAAAGAAATTCAAGAACTAAATAGTTAAAATTTGAGCTAAAGACCTTGTGATAAACAATGGACTCATCTATCGCCCACGATGGCCCATTGTGGGAGCTCTCCGAAGCTAGGATGAAGAAGAACTTTCCCAAGATCTACACGAGACATTGAATTCGAGTCTGTTAGATTAGATTGAACTGACATCCCTATCTTTATTCGAAGCTCCATATATATATATATTATTGGAAAACAAGGGAAAAAAGCTAATTAGACTTTTTCTTGATCTTATCTGTCTCTAGATCAGTAGATTAAAATTGGCGACTTTTTTTTTTATGTATTTTCTATTTAACTAAAACCATTAAATAAATGTATATACCGACTTTACTTTCATATTCTAATATATTTTATAACACTATCCTCATCCAAACCCCATTATTGAATTTTAAACTTGGAGATGATCATGATGTTCAAACGAAAAAATTAAATAAAGATTCAAACTAGTAGATAAATTCAAACTTTTCCATTATTATAATCTTCTTGAATTTTTAACTAGCCAGTGCCTTAAATAAATGGGATTGTCCGATGATTAATCGAACATCTCCCAAAAAATTGATCAGTTTTATCAGATAAAATGGGTAAACAGTGCTTGAACAAGAGTGTGATCATAGCAACTCTTTTGGCCATCATCTTTGTGTTGTCTCTTGTCACGATGTGTGATGCATCTCGACTGATTTATCAAGGTATATTAATATTATTACTAGTAGCCTCATTAACATCACTAATAAGCAATCATTTTTAATTAGTTCATCATTATTATTATTTTTTATTTTTTTAATCTCCAAAATAACAATCTGCTGCAGAATTTGATGCTAAGTTGGAAAAATGCGGTCCCTGTTTCTGTTGCCAACCGAATAGTCCGCCGTGCTGCCTCTGCGCCTGCCCCGTGCCGCCGTGAGAAGCCACAGTTTCAGACTAGATTTTGCTGTTAAATATTGAATAAGCTGAAGATGTAATAAATTATAAGGAGATTTGGTATCATGTGTATTTCTGTACTCGACTGATGAATAACCTTATAAATAGTCATTTCAGTAAATATTCTCGTTCATCGTATAGTCGTTGGAATCGGTCTGGCAAAGATTTAGACGGTTTTGGTTTGTTTCTTTTTACCAATTTGTCAATGGGGTTTTTTCGTGTTTTTTTTTGCCGATTTTCAACGGTTTTTTCCTGTTTACCGCCAATTTTTCGGTTTTCAAATTGAACCGTCAGTTTTGATTCAAAAGTTACTCAGATCGAAACCAGGCTGATAGAACCGATGTGTCAGTTCTGATTTAACCAGAAAGCGCCGGTTACGGTTCCAAAAGCGGAATCGCCGGTCCGGTTAAAACCGGACATCCCTACTTTTTTTCATTAGAAATCCTACAGTTCCAAACATAACCAGTAAAAGAAATTAACAAGCAAATAGTCTAATTACCAATGCTTTACAAAAAATATAATAGTCTGTCAGACAGCTGCAAGACCACCTCAGCTCGGCAAAGCGAACCGAGAACGATCCTCTACTGCACCAGAGGCTCAGTAACCGAGCCACTGGGTGCGGTTAATCATGCTCGACCACTGGGTGCGGTTAATCACGCTCTGGTCGAGCAGCCATGGCTCATCTACCAGACTTGGTTTCCTGTCTCCTTAGAAATCAAGGATACAGAGGTACGAACCTATAGAACAGATCCTGTTCAAGTAAGGTCGTGACCAATGCATCTCCTTTCTCTCTCTAAATACTCGCATCCTTGTTCCCCTATTTCCGATGTGGGATAGCTAATTTGCCGCAATTCGCCTATTGGGTTGTGATCTGATTCAGCTTGTGAATGTGACGATGCTATTATTAATTAAGTTTTGCTTCTACTTAAACATCAAGAATTTAGAGCTATTCATAAAATTAATTTAATTTTTCTTTGATGATATCTATTTTCTGAATTACTAGCAGAGAGAGCGTGTGTTGCACACAATTC
This sequence comes from Monilaria moniliformis, assembly GCA_034509125.1. Taxonomy (NCBI): domain Eukaryota; kingdom Viridiplantae; phylum Streptophyta; class Magnoliopsida; order Caryophyllales; family Aizoaceae; genus Monilaria; species Monilaria moniliformis. The sequence goes on from JAYDZE010578187.1 coordinate 6,707, forward strand.
ATGAAATTCACATTAATCATTTATGAAAATTAAATATTATAAGAAATTTAACAATGATAATAATTAATATTGGAAAATATAAACACTAAAACGATCTTCACTGTTAGTATTTACATATATATGGGGTTGATTTTTGGTGAAAAAATGAGAAGCATGAATAAATACTAATTACACATGCATAAATATATAAAGTTTTTCAATAATAAATGAATGAATAAATATAAAATTTTCGCTTCTAATGAGATTCGAATCCAGTTAAAATCCATAAATAACAAATATATTAATATAGATAGTTAGATAACTTAATTAGTGCTTGAACAAGAATATTATCCATATGACTTGATCAAAATTAGAGAATTAAGATTTACATAAAAATCTAATTCAAATTAAAGGAATTCTAATTGGGCCATGAGAATCAAAATTATTAGTGGGCTTGACTACTTACATTATTCTTTGATTGAAACCTACACAATATAATACAAATATTTATAAAAACATACAATAATGCCCACTCAAAACTCTATTGTCTCACCCCATCACTCTCTCTACAAATGCCAGTCTCACAAGATTCCAACACTTGTTCACCACCTCAGTTTTGCTGGAAAATACTGTATGAGAGAGAGAACATCACATGATCAGGATCAAAACAAAACAAACAGATTAGCCACAAAAATAAATAAATAAAATTAATTTCACCTTGTCAATGAGAGAGAGGTAGTAAGGCTTCACTTCCTCCACATTGATCCTCACCTTGCTCTTGCTGTACAAATCATACTTGCTGCGATTGAACAAAATCAGACACCATCAAAACAAGTAACAACGGAGGACAAAATGCGATTCTTGATCACTAGTTTACGCGATTCTTTACTTGAATATCTGAAGCCACTTGAGATTTTCTTCATCTTCTTCGTTCATCAAGTGCTTGTAGGCTCCGGATCTGTGCAAAGCTGCAGCAAAACAAGAATCAAATTGTGAGCTACCACTCAAATTCAACGAATATGTTGTTTGATTTTCTTTTTTTATACCATAGAATGAATGGTATCTGATTATGAAAAGGCCAGCAGATGGCAGAGTTGATTTGTTTTCCTTGGCCACCTAAAAAAAATAAAATAAATAAAAAGAAGAAAGTCAGATATCCATACGCATATAATTTGATATACAAAGATGTAACTCGAAAATGTAACATAAGTCTAGCGTGTACCAAATACATGTAGTCGTCGTGCCCCCACGACATGAGTACTTTGTCGAGCCCACAGCCCTCCTCGTACGCTCCGAACTTGGTATTGTAAGCAGGGTTGTTGTAGTCCGGATTTTCCTTAAAATGCTGCACACAATTGAACAACAAACATAAGATTCAAAATCTCAATAAAACATCATTATCTTCAATTTTGGATAAAGAAATTCAAGAACTAAATAGTTGAAATTTGAGCTAAAGACCTTGTGATGAACAATGGACTCATCGAAAGCACATCCAACGGGGAATGTGTCGCCCACGACGGCCCATTGTGGGAGCTCTCCGAAGCTAGGATGAAGAAGAACTTTCCCAAGATCTACACGAGACATTGAAATCGAGTTCCGTTAGATTAGATTGACAATACACAGTGTTATAATTAATAATCTAATCTTGAGCTTATTTCTACTATCAACCACATCCTTAATTGAATATATGAACGAATAATTTATACCATGAATTAGGCCAGTCAAGTGGAGCCAGTCTTGATCAGGATAGTCTTTTCTAATGGCTTCAGCGGTTTGCAGCAAGTGCTCAATTTGAGGCTCATCCAAATCAGGATCACTCTCATCAACAACTTCGTTTAGAAGTTCACAGCATTCCCATATGCTCATTTCCACCTTGTCCAATTTCCCATATTCTTCCCTCATTCTCTTCACCTGTAGCCAGAAAAAAAAAAATTAATAAAAAAATTCTTCTGTAAAAAATAGATTAATAAGGAAAGGATAAAAAATTTTGTGAATGAGAAATTACAAAGTCATAAGTCTGGTAAATGTGATTTGTTCTATAGAAATTCTCAACTCCTTCTTGCCTCTCACTTTCAGCATCATAATCCCTGTTTCAGTTAAAACATACAAAAATTAATTCATTAAATTAAGCAAATAAAACAACTTTATGTGACTTAAATTAAGATTATGAACAGATTATTATTTTTACAAATTATTGATCAAGAATGAAAAAAAAACATGAATAATACATATTATATATATATATATGGATAAATTGATAGAATTAAGTCCTGACAAACAGATCAGGCAAAGGTTCATGAATTTTTCGTGGTCCGGTAATATACAACGTCAGAATTTGTCCCACATCGGCGAATGTCCAAACATAAACTTAAGTCCAATAAGCTGCGGAATTTTGTCGGTCGTGCTATTATGCCATGAATCAGTGATTACCAAGAATTTAATGATGATTAAATTAAATAGTTAAGTAGTTTTAATTGATTTCATCCAATTAAAATTGAGTAATAGAATTAAGCAAATAATTGTATGTTTGAGCAAATATTAAGCAAACTGTGTGGAAGGAAAAAAAACCTAAAGTTATGGCCAAAGGAATTGGCATGTGGCACCACAAATTCTCCACTGTAAATCAAATCTTTTTCACTAGACACCTTTTCCTCCACTTCAAACCCTGTTTTCCGACCACAAAAAAATATATATATAATGAAAACAGAGTACTTTAGAGAGAGAAACAGATATATATAATATACTAAGAAAAGGGTCCAAAAAAAAAAAACAGGGGAGAATTACCAAACTGAGGCTGGTGATCAATGAGGATAGTCATCCTTAATCACAGAAAAGATGTAGAAAGAGAAGAAACGAAGAAGAAGAAGAAGAGCAGAAAAATAAAAAGAAATTGTTGGTGGCATTTTTGAGAGAGAGAGAGAGCGGTATTTATAATTGCCGGAAAGTCCTTCCCTGAGAATTCGGAGGCAAGAAGTCCTTCCCTGAAAATCTGTAACTCTTTTATACTTTTTCCTCATTATAATATTCAATAATATTATATTTTACGAAGGAGATAGACGAGATCTCCAAGACTCAACCCAACCCACCCCATCTGTACCCACCCCCTCGCATCGCTCGCAGCGCAGCTGTCCATGCAGCCGTGAAAGGATATTATTTGAGGCGCGGGGCCCACGCTGAGTCAGACTCGCGTCGGATTATCACATTCCTTCTGAGTTACGGAGGTGCCGACGGTTGGGCCCCACTGACGTGGATTCCAGTCAAGATGTTAGACTCTTTCAAACTCTCGGAGTTGCGGTTAATTAAAGATTAAAACAGATATTTTATGTTAAGCAGTAATTAGGTTTTTATTTTTATCATATTACTAATAATTAGTTGTACATATGTGCAGTCGTGCAGGCACTATTTTAAATTATTATATATAAATACTGAGAATGTAATTTGTTTTAACTACTATTACAAAGATGGATTTTCATAGTACAAGTTTTATGGCACATAGCAAGTTGGATTCTCAATTTAATTGCCAATCATCTGATAGATTTTTTATATATTATTCCTTCTGTTCACGATAAAATATTTCATATGGTTTTGGTATGAATTTTAAGAAATGTGAATGAATATGAGTGGAAAAAATTAGTGAAATTTGAGTCTCACTTTTATGTATTAATTTTATAATAGAATATGAGAAGAATAAGTTAGTAGAATATAATGGACACTCATTTTTTGGCAAAATGAGATATTTTATTGTGTATAGAGGGAATATTTTATATTGATACTAAAATAGTAGTGCAAAATAAATTGATTGATCAAAATTTTAATTAGAGGCTAATGAAATACGAATACCTAATATAGAATGTAGTGTCGTTTAACTCAAACGACTTCAACAACACTTAAAGACGTGTGTTTTGGTTGTCTTTGGAAAATCAAGACCTTAATGTTGAACATGTAAAATATAATTATATATTTATTATATATTCTATAATAATAATTATTATAATGCACATCAAATGGTCCGTTTCACTTAACTCAAGTATCATATCGATCATAACATATACAAGCATAGTCTCTCCATGGAAACTTGGACGAAATTTAAGTGTTGTAGTCTCTTCATGTAAATTAAGTTTCAATTTCCATTATTTTTCTCCGAAATTCAAAAATAAAATACGTGCATTTGTGTGCCCCTGAAAAATGCATGTGACATTATTTCGATCTATAAATAGTATAAGACGCTGATATTTTTCAAATATAAAATGGTTGCTGGCATAAAGTTTCAAAGTAATAAAAATATATATATTTGTGGATAAGCTCCTTCTAACATTAATTTCACAACACAAAAATGAATATAAATGATATTTATATCCATATTAATTTAAATTCATATCCAGTTATATTTATTATTTTATCAAATTGATATAAATATAAATATAAATATAATACTATTTTAATCTCAACCGTAATAAGTTCACATGGAATTTCTCACTTTAACTATGCAAAATTGTATCACACATATATATGGGGATAATGACCTCCTATTTTTCAAATAGAACCCAATTATTACATGTACAAGAAAAAAATAAATATACATAAATTGTACATACATAATATCCTTAAATTTTACATAAATTGTACATACATAGATATCAAATGAAATATTAATCTTTTTCTAAATCTGCAGAAATATTAATCTTTTTCTAAATCTGCAGATATTTAATTTAGAAAAATTAATATTTTCCTAAGTTATTATAGAAGAGTAAATATGTAATATATTAATTTATTTTAAATTACTTAATATTTATAAATTAATTTTAAATATAAAATACCTAAAAATTTTAATTATATATATATAATTTATATACATTTATCACTACTCTTTTTAAAATTTCAAGATTTATAAATTTAAAAGAGCTGTACAAATCCGAAACGTCCTCTCCCTTTCTCTCCTATTCTTTTATTTATATAGCCGGTCGTCACCCCACGGCCTCGCCGCCGTCTCCTCGCCGACACCGCCTCTGTGGAAGATAGCGCAAATCACAACAACAGAAGCACCCTGCAGAGAAGTGTGTGCAGTTTTATGCAGGCAATAAAAAATTAATTTTCTTTTTTTATTTAGTAATAATTGTGCTTTTGAGATTGAACGTCGTCGATGACATACCTTATAAAAGTGATTAATAAACCAATTTTTCCAATGGAAAATTTTATCTACATTTTGTTGAATTCATTGTTTTTTTTTTTTTTTTTTTGAAAAAATAATTGGATTTATGTATATTTGATTAGGTTAATTAGTCAAGTTTGTTATTGAAATAATATATTTAATTAGCTTCGAGCATATCTCATCTAATTTTTTGTGCTTGCTTCATCCGTGTAAAATTCTAATTTCGTCCGAGTCTTTACGACCAAATATAATATTTTGTTTTATTAAGTGATAATAAATTGGACTATAGTGCTGAATGTTATGTCTTACCAAAAAATTTAATGAAAATAGGATGTAGTGTTACTTGTAAAGGTTGGAGGATGTAGCACACACAAGTCTATTGATTTGACCTAATACAAAAATTAATAAGACGGCGAAGACAAATTGCGAGGGAAATTTTGATTTTATTATAAAAATTTATGTAAGATCGTCTCATCGTGAAACTGTTCAAGATATAGATTCAACTCTATATATATTTCGATGATATATCTATATATATTTCGATGATATAGATTCAACTCTGTATATATTTCGATGATATACCTATATATTTTTGCTAATATTTATAATTTCATACGTATTATTAAAATATGATTGTGAATTCGAATCTTTCCTCGTCTCGTCGACGAAAATATATACTTTCATAGAAAGCTCTTTAATGAGGAAGAAAAGTTTGTATGCTACATATATAGGAGTCGACATAAGTTGGGTTCGCGTGGTACGGCTAATGAGTAATGGCTGATTGTGATACGTACTGGCTTTGATTAATGATTAGTCATGGATACAAAATGATAAATATGTGGGATTATTTTATCCATAGTAGGGAACAATATTTGTCGTAATCCAGCCTAATTTTCTGGTAGAAATTGTTATTTGAATCACTTTATATATTTTTTTGGAAGCTACTTATCTAAGATTATAAGTTTACCTAATGGAGTTTAGTTCAAATGGTAATTAAGGTTGAGGCATCCAAAGAATCAAAGAAGATCTTCCTTAGCGAAAGGTCTTGGGTTCAAATCCTGTCTGGCGGTGTATTTTCCTGTCTGCGCGCAGTGTAGTTGTCTCGCATGCGTGTAGTGTAGTTGTCCTTGTCCCGACTGCATGCAGCTTAGTGGTCCTATCTTCGTGCAGTGAAATGTTTTAATTGTTATGATCTTGAGTACTTGTAATTTTTTTTAAAAACGACTATAAACTTGATTTTATTTGTAATGTCAAAAATTGACAAAAACCAAAGAAGAATATTTCACAACAGTCACATTATAATAATTGTGTAATAATAATAATAATAAAACATCCATTCCTTAATAAGTATTCCTTCAAAAGTAAAAAAGTTGAGACATTGACAACATATCTCATTTAATTGAATATCTTCAAATTTGAAAGAAAATTATTTTTACGAATTAATATCGATCATAAAATGATCCCAACAGAATATATATTTATGTCAATGTCTGACCAAGAGTTGACGCTCAAGATATATATTTATATTTATCACGAGATATATTTAAATTTATCAATACATATATAATGTCTATTGGAAATGGAATGAATCGAATGATCAAATGAATGGTAATTTAAATGATTAAAATTTACGAAATCGTGATATTATATGAATTAATTCTAAGAAGATTTAAATTATGCCATATTTAATTGTTAATGTTTATTGAATACGATTGTCTTATAATAATAAAACAACATATATGAAGGGCAAAAGTATTCAAAAAGGTTCTGCAATCAACCCCACTTCTATATATCACCGATTATTAGTGGCAAATGTAGAACTGAAAAATAGAGGGGACTGAATAATTTTTTTGAAAAAACACAATTTAATACGAAACAAAAATTTATAATCATAAATTAGTTATGTTTGAAATTTGTAAAATTTTTATGCCACTAACCAAACAAAAAGATTTGTTAGCAAAACCACAGTTTATTACTAATTTTTCACATTTCATTAGAAAGAATACTGCATATTTTTGTAATTTCTTGTCAATTTTTTATAAGTTTGGTAAAATTAATTTGGTTATAAAAAATGCCGCTTCTATCACTATCCAATTACCAGATGTCAACATTTAGCAACTTCACCCCCAAAATAAAAATAAGCTGACGTGTCACATGTCAACAACACCTTCGGATTTTAAATACTCAATTATTCAAATTCCAACAGTCATTGGACGCAGAAAATAGAAAAAATATGTCAAGAAAGATAGAGAGAAATTACAGATAAGAAAGCAAAACCAAGCATTGACCATACTTTCATTTCGCTATACCTTTTCCTTCTACATATAATCACAAGAAAAAGTGAAAAATTCAGCGCCGACGACTTCAAAATCTAGCCAGAAAAAGCTCCGGCTAATAAACCCTCTACGAGGACAAAAACGAGCAAAAATCGAAGAAGAGAAAAAAGCTCAAAATCGTCGGTAGGAGGGTTCCCAGTTTCAAATTCCAATTTCTAGTCGAAACGTGAGAGAGAGGAACATACTGTCGGTCGGAGCAGTCGCGACGAGTCACCGAAAGGCAGAGGCGGGCGAAGGGTTTTTGTTTTGGCAAGGGGCATAGAGAGATTAGAGAATAGAGACGAGATGCGCAGCGATGGGTTCTCGTTTCAGAAGAGCAACATTACTTTTAGAATTAGAGTTTTAGTTGGGTTGGGGCTTGATTTTGAAATTGGAATGGTTGCAGTCGATCCAAAATCAATCTTGGGCTTGGTTTTAGAATGGTTGCCGTCGGCCCTAAATCATGACAGAAATGGAAGAAAACAAATCGATCTTCTTTGGGACGATGTCAGCGGCCAAGGAAATGATCGACCTGATGATGAACCGGTGGGATAAGGGAAAATTAATCGTGGAGGGTCGACCGCCCCCTCTCCCCCTGCATCCGCAAGTGCCAATAACCATATTTTTTAAAAGATAATCTGGGTGGAATTAAATAATTCAATTAGTGAATTAGATAATTCGTTTTCTTTAAATAATGTTACAAATTAATGACATTTGGTGGTTCAAACTCATGTCACAATTCGGACGGTGTACATTCATGAGTTGGCAATTTTGTTTTGGACCTTCTCCCTACGTTGTCATAATCACCTTTTGTAAGTATTCGAAGTCGAACATTTCAAAAGTCGCAATATATTATCCTTTCCACGCAAAAAATAGTGCACATAATTTAAGCCCATTTATTGACTGAAAGCCAACTTATATTTATGAAGTAGATTAAATTGACCATCTTCACTAATGCTTTGAGAGATAACATTTTTTTTTCTCAAAGTACAAAGCATATCCCCAGCCAGTAATTATTTATTTGAACTTTGAGTTATATCATTAGACTCAGAGAAGGATTAGTCAATACTTATCACATTGATTTTTTTATTTTTTTAATCTGATATATATTGAAATTGTTTTACACATAATTGCATAATTGTGTCATGTATGCCATGTGATTTTAACATCAAACATGTCCAAAATAGCACACAAAAATCATCTCCGAATATTTAACTAATATAGACCTAATGAATTATACGATAGATTCGATCTAAATTTTGACTCGTTTCATGATGAGACAGTTCACACGAGACTCAACTTTTTCAAAATTATGTTTAGGGTTTTTGAACTCTCATTGTAATTTATCATCTTGGGATAGTAAAATTTCTTGTCAACTCGTGATTTTTTTGGTCATAATTTTTTGTGAAATTTATATTTGTATTCCTACTTTTGTGTGGTTATTGTATAGTGTCATCAAACGCCGATATATGTGGTTTGTTTTTTTAAGCCAAAACTACTACATTTTACGATTAGTTAATTATATATAAAAGTAGGTTCCTGGTATTCCAAACATTTGGCAATGTCGGATTTGATTATTTAATTTGTTTTTTTGAAGAAGATTTGATTCGTTGTTAAGGTACACGTACCAACCTTTATTTCTATATGAAATTAAATATATACACGAATCATTTATGGATTATAATTAGAACCTTTTTTTTTTTTTGGATCCATCTCACATCAATAACCCGACCCCTATCATCTATAGAGAGTTTTAAACAAGTTTATTTTGAAGTAGATATCTGAATGCTGAGTATTGTTGAAATTTCTTGTGTAATTGGATTAACTGAGTTGACTAATATCGTCATAATAAGACATCATATAAGTTTGGAGGTACGGAGTGCACGCTTATTTGAATTTATTATGATCTTCGCCCCTAAGCGGAGGGGGTTCGGGGATAGCACCCCCGGTAGCAGGGTCCAAGGAACTATTTGGCAATTTGTGAAAGTTTTTAATTTCATTAAATTGCTATTGGGAAAATTCATCAGAAATTTAATTTCGAATTTTCAAGGGACTATTTGGCAATTTGTGAAAGTATAAGAAAACTGCTTGTTCATCTTGTTTTTGGTCTCACTCCCTAGTTCGTTTTTTCTCATAATATCACACACTTAATTTCTAAATCCCTGAATTGTATCCGATCGAATAATTTGGTAGAACCGCCGAATTGATTTGATCTGAAAGTGATCACACGCCTTTCAGAGAATCCCGTGTTTGTTCGTTTCTGTTAATATCCCCAACAAGTATAACCCGTAACAATCTATTTTCGGGAGCATACGAGGATTCTTTCACCATTTGAGACGTTAATTTACCTACTAAAATATCACCCGTCTCTACGCAAAATCCCAACATCACAATTCCATTTTCATGGTTAAGGTACACGTACCAGTACAAGATATTTTTAACTTGTGAAAAGTGACAATAACTCCTATCTTTTTTTCTGGACCGTTACTCACACCACTAAATGTTTCAATGTAATTCGAAAGTCGTTTCATAAGTTAAGACTATATAATATAAAATTGATCCAAAAGTTAAAGAGTGACTTTACCTTTACTAACAATTACTAATTTACTACTTAGTCCTGTTATATGTAGACATATTATGAGTAATGAGTAGTTAACAATTTTGTTATCATAAGTGTCGATTTGTAATTTGATAAAAATACTTTGTGGACATATATAAAATCTTGAATTATATGCATATTAAATATAAAGATTATATGATACCATTCATTAATTGTAAAGACATTTTAGAACTCACTTTCTCTAACTTGAGTAAATTAATCAAAGATTAAAAGAAGAGATGAAAAGGGGGATTAAAATATTATTTTCTATCCCAATATTTGTTTTTTTTAAAGGATAGACGAACTAATAAAAATGAAAATTCGTACCTATTGTTAACAATTTTACCTTATTAAATTACTTCTGACGGCTTAATAATGGATCAACATGTTCAAAATATGTATGTAAACACGTAAAAAATGAAAATAAAAAATTAAATTGGACACATCATCGTTTTGAAGGTGTTGATTGAAAATTCAACTGCCGAAAAATTAAAATATGGTAAAATTGTTTTAAAAAGTGTATATTAGTAATATAAAAATTAGCTTGTAAATTTATATACGTTGAAATAAGGGTGTAAATTAATATACGTTGAAAAATAGATCACATTTTGTCATTTTAAAATGTTTCAGAATAAGTGCATACTTTTAACTTTTTGGTCGTAAATTTTTTTTTTTTTTTAATATTTTATTCTCATTTTATACATTTCTTTACAAAAAAATCGAATATAGTCTATCATTATCTACATTAACTAACATAAAAAATTAATAAAATGAATTATATCTTCACTGAATATATTATTTAATTTTTATTAAAATTCGTATCATATCAAAATATGTACCATTTTATGGGACGAAAGGTGTTTATAATTACATTTAGCAGTATATTTTCGCCAAAGGAAAACGCTGCCCAGAAAGTGGAAGCCAGCTAGTTACTGCTGAGAAGTTGTTGAGATATGTATATCAATATATATATTTAATTTTTGCAGATGAGAAAAAGGAAATGAGATATTTTTTGTGTCTCCCAATGCTTCTCCGTCAGTCACCGTCTCACCAACTATTTTCTGTTTCGCCACGTCATCGTACGCAACGGTTATGCACCACAAACTCTCAAGTTGAGCTGCACGTGGAATTTTACGAAATGTATGGTCTCCGATATTGTACAAGTGTTATTATACTCATCCCTTCCAATATTAATAATAAAAATTATTTAATACTCCCTCCGCCCAAGATAAAACGATCCATTTTGACTTGGTGCAAGTTTTAAGAAATTGTTTGAATTTGTTAATAAATATATGAATAAAAGTGGATGGAAAAAGTTAGTGGAATATGAGTCCCAATTTTATATATTAGTTTTATAATAAAATATAAGTGTAATGAATTAGTAGAGTGTGGGGCCCATTTACCAAAAATAGTAAAAGTGAAATGAGACATTTTATTGCGGACGTCCATTTATAGTAAAATGGGACATTTTATCGTGGACGGATGGAGTATTACAATTTTTTTTATCGTCAATACAGACTTGTTTATGGTTTTTATTTTTTTATTTTTCATATAATAATAATAATAAATAAAAAGAGTAAAATTAGTCATTTCTCTGATATACGGAGTATGTATTTTAAGGGCTAGGAAAATCCATTTGGCCATTTGGGATATAGGGGTGCCTTTTTTATATATGAATTATAAGTCTCACATGGTTTTTACAATACATACTCGATATTCTCATTTTTTTCTCGATAAAATTTGTGGACATGTAACAGTAAAAGAGATGCCTTTCTAAGAATGAATATTAATTACCAAAAGTAGAAATATAACAGTGTAATTACCAGTCAAGACCATTATCCATACAAGCCTTATATAAGTACAAATATAATACTAATAATATAAAATGGAAACATTATGTTGAGATTCTAATGCAATCACTCAGAAACCAAATGCTATGAGATGTGAAAAGTAGGGGTGCCCGACTAAAATCGAATTGGCGGTTTCGATTTTGGAACTGTAATCGATTCTTCTTGGTTAAATCGAAACCGGTATACCAGTTCTATCGATCCAGTTCCGGTCTTAGTAATTTTGGAATCGTAATCAACGAATTGTTCTGAAAATTAATCTGTAAAAACCGTTGAAAACCAACAAAAGATCATAAGGAAAACATTGAATACAAGTAAAAAACCGCTGATTTTGAACCGGAATCAGAACCACCAGTTCCAGTTCCAACTTTTCGGGAACCGAAACCGGCGGTTCCAGAATCATGAGCACCTCCAGTGAAAACAACGTGATATTATGAATCGCAAATATTATCTCAAAGTGAGGAAGGAACTTTGGTATCCGGGCATCTAACTAGTTTGAATAATTCAAAAGACATGCTTAGTTCTAAAATGGGTTCTTAATTGATCCTTTTTGTAAACATGTGTATACTATCTACATGCAAACATTTACTTGTACGTAGATCTTTCTTAACTTGGTTTGCTTAAATAATTGTTGATAAATTCTATTTGTTGATATGCTAAGCCTAAATGTCGCAACCAACCAGCATTACTCAAAACTTTCGTTCTACAAGGATCTAATTTAGACAAGAGACCTAAATGAAACATATATTGCATAAATATCAAACTGTAACGAATGAGAAAACCGATTTAGATACAATGACTATACCTGTCTATGTTACAATATACCATAGAACCTAGTAACTAACCATCTCAGGTGTCGGCATCGGCTACCTGTTATCACGAGTTAGAAATTGACCGGTACTGGAAGTGTAACGACTCACAGTTTGCAGAAGCTTAGTTCTTTAAGATTTGTTGGCTGCTCGTGCTCTCCAAATTGAACCAATGCAGATTTCTTGTTATATTTTCATTCTTTTGGATGGGCCTTGATCGATGATTGGATCAACAGTCGCCAACTGCTCCTGTTGGGTATCGGAGCTCTTCTCCCCATCGGCAGTGGGAGGGGCATAACCCTCTGGAAAAGGTGGTGGTGGTGGAGCGGGCGGCAGCTGAGAAGTAGTATAATAACTGTTAGCGATAATTACATCACAAATCAACTTTAAACAAGTATAACTAACTTAGTCGATATGCATCACAGATGAAAATGGTTAGGCGCCTAGCAAACAACTACTGTTTAATGAGAGAGGCAGCGCCACAGGAATTATTTTCACATCATCAAATTGACTGATACCAAAGAGAAGAAAATAGTCTATTTCCTATCAAGCAGCAAATATATCAGATAAGAGATAAGGTTGCGTGCAAGATCACCAATTTCCATATCCTCTGTTCTACATATGACGTTTTCCTTTTACTCTCGCTTAAAACTTCATTATAAGAACGTAAAAATGTTGATATCATGGAATAAAATATACAATTTAAATCGGTCTACCTTGCGTTGCAGTGAAGCAAGAATATGGTCTACACGCTTAAGTTCCTTGAAGTTAATGGGTTCTTTAGGAGCTTTAGGTTCAGAGCTAGCACTCTCATTTTCGGCATCAACTGTTTCAGGGAAAAGGCAAAAATGAATGCGACACTCTGAAGAAGCAAAAATTGAGATGTCAATTAAAAAAAAAAAAAAAAGCAACCGAAAGGTACAGTTCGATTCACATGCTTCCTCTATTTATGCAAGCCTGAGCTTTCAACTAGTTGGAGGATCTACAGGTTAAAATATAGTAAATCTTCCTCTGTTTTCTCTATCAAGTATCAGTTCTCCTGCTTGTAAATCATATCTGGTAGAACTGGAGGACATGTTATGCTTAAGGTGCTTTTTCCGCCTCATGCATGTGTAGATTAAAAGTGAAGAGGAAAATGGTCTAAATTAAATACAAGGAAGAACATAAGATTGAAGATGCTGTTTTTGCAGTATTTTTTTCATTGCAGCAGTTATTGGATTGCAGCATTCTTTGTCATATGGATTGAAATCGGAAGATACCGTATCCAATTTTCTCTAACTTTGATGCTGCAGTATTGAATGCCTTTGATATATGGTACAGTGCACGTCCCTGGCAGAAGATAGTTCTGCATTAGACAAGGAAATACCTGAAAGCCTAACAATGCGCGAGCTATTACATATCGCCTAAAGTCTATGAGACTCCAGCATAAAAAACAGGTCACAGTTCCACCTACATGGGACCTTGAAAGAGCTTTATTTCAGTAAAGAGAGGAGCACCAGAAACTCTAAATAACACAGACCATCTCACAATAGTTGGACATCCACTTTCTTCCTATTCTTTGAACTTAAAAACTTGAAATCCCAACAAGAGAAAGACAGAATCCCGGAAAAAAAATAGATAAATTATGACATCCAAAAGAATCAAAAGAGAAAGAGTGACGGGACTAAGATATGGTGGTGTAAATCCAAAAACAGGTGAGTTTGCAACAATGGCCACTGCATATGAGAAATTTCCACCAAATTATCCCAAAATCCTAGACTGCCAAATCATTCAACAATAGCATAAACATTCTGATGCTGGAAGAATGAAATAGATACATATCACTATTTAAAGCTTAGAAAAACATAAGAGGTGAAGGAATACTAACAACTCGAGAAGCGAATACGTTGCAAAGCTGAGGCGCCTGGTATACTGATCCATCCAAGACATAGTAAGTCAGCATAGGCGTGACTTTCTCAGGTCCATCCCTCTTTTGTTTTCTAAAAACAAATAAATGAGGCTCCAATACTTCACTCAACATAAACTCTGTTCCTGTCATCTTCCTTCATGCAGAAAATATTCAATAGGTCACATCAAACTTCACCTCTAAACACACTATCTCCACCAACTTCTTCTTTCAAAATACAACTTTTTTATAATTAAGCTGAATTTCAAACAGACCGAGGCAAATTACACAATGAAAACCTCATACTGAGCCTAACTCATACAGTCAATTGAAAAACTGTGTGTCTGCAGCCAAATAGGTATAATGATATTAATCTCTATAACCTGGATTACAAATATCAAACTAAGCATGTATTAATGTTTACCAAAACACCGTTTCAACTTTCGAATCCTAAATAATCGCAATCAAACTATCTGAATCTCATTTCCCAAATCACTTCAAATGAAGCACCTCAAAAGTGTAAATCCAAATTCGCACTTACGAGAGGTGAGAGATGTCGAGGGGGTGAATAGCGCGGACCCGAAGCTGCTCATTGTTGCACGAGTAATCGTAGAATGGGGAGAGGGCGAAGTAATCGAAAACTAGGTTTCGGTCGAGCGGATATGTGTTGAGCCATAGCTGGTCGCGAAAGCAAATGCTAGTCATGTCTGTTCCTGGAGGCGGCGGCGCAGCCATTGTTGGTGGAGGCGCGCCTCCATCTGCCGGCGGTGGAATCATCGGCGTTGTTGCCATGGACCTGTGCAGTAAAAGTGATTGTGTCCTGAAAAGTAAAAAGCTCAAAACTTATGTGCACTTTTCTAGGCTGGATAATGGGCCAGCCCATAGTGTTAAAAGTCCACTTTGACCCGTAGGCTAAAAGACTTTGAATTTGAACGGGCTGACCTATTCAATATTTTTGATTAATATATATATATATATATATATATATATATATATATTGCCAAAGAAATCTATATATATGTTGGAAGTTATCAATATATATTAGAGCATCGACATCAGCATGCGTCACACTAGTATGATGCGAGTTGTTGAGCACATTGCTCAAATACTTTGTATAGTGCTTAAGCATATTGAGTTTTTTTTTTTGTTGGCCAATGGTAGTGTGACATATAGTTATTTATTATTTATTTAATCTAATATGATAATAAAATATAAATAGATTCTGTGAATAGTATAAGTACTTAAGTAGATAATGTTTAACGAAACGTGAGAAAAAATTAAGCACGTAAATTATATCAGAAATTTCACCATTAGATATCAAATAAAAAAGGGCGCGGAATATATTTACATTCTATTTTATTTCCTTAATAATAGATATTATCATTTAAAAAGAATCTAGAGGCCTGAGGAACTCTTTCCAATTAAGGACCCTTCCTTTCAGGAGAACCTCTTCCCTCGCAAAACTGTTTTTCCTCCACAGATTTAATCTTTTTTCGTCAACTTGTCTTGTTGGTTTCCCCAGAAAAAACAAAAGAGGAAATAATAAAGAAAACCCCCAGATGAAATTTCCATGAAAATTTCCTAATTTCTATCAACCTGTTGGAATTCCAAGAGTTTCTTTGATTTTCAAATCAACTCTGTGGATTCCAACAGACCAGAAGAACTCTGTATCCAATCCAGCGCAAATCAGATTCCCCTAAGCCAAACATATTCGCCACCTGTTTGAAGAATTGCCCCAAAGAAAAATTTCTTTTATCCGAACTTTTCCCTGATCAAAATTTGCAATCTTTATTCTTTATCCATAGGAAAAATAATAAAGAAAAATGGCTAGCATCAGAAGCTCTTCAAGGGCGCATTCGATTTCCTCTGCGCATCAGTCTCCGGCAAGATCAAACGATCATAAAATCGCGCAGTGCACGGTCAGTTGCGTGTATCAGACACACATTGCCGGTTACTGGCGCAATGTGACTGTTGTGTGGAGCAAGAACATCATGGTGAACTCGCTCTGCATCTCTGTGGAAAGCGTGGAGCGCGATCGAGTTTGCACGTGCAAGCTCGAGCTTAAACCTTGGCATTTTTGGGCAAGAAAAGGCTACAAAACTTTCATGGTCGATGGGAATCAGCTCGACCTCTACTGGGATTTCCGATCAGCCAAATTCTCCGGCCCCGAGCCGAATAAAGATTTCTACGTTGCCTTGGTCTTCGATGAGGAGGTTGTGCTGTTGCTCGGTGACATGGAGAAGAAGGCGCATAAGATGACCAAAGCTCGGCCTGCATTGGTGGAAGCTCTGATGTTTTACAAAGAGGAGCATGTGTTTGGCAAGAAGTCCTTCTCCACGAGGTTGAGGTTCGATCAGAGCAAGGAGCACGACGTCGTGGTGGAGAGCTCGACAGCGGGGAATAAGGATCCGGAGATGTGGATTAGCATAGATGGGATTGTGTTGATACACATTAGGAATTTGCAGTGGAAATTTAGGGGCAACCAGACCGTGGTGGTGAACAAGCAGCCGGTGCAGGTCTTCTGGGACGTGTACGCGTGGCTGTTCTGCCCGCCTGGGGCGGATCATGGGCTCTTCATCTTCAAGGCCGGGGGTGATGGGGACAGTGATGGTGATGATGACACTCAGTGTGATGGGAGCGACTGCAGCGGCCCCAGCAAGTACTACTCTGTGAGGAGCTACTCAAAGGCCGCGGAGACGTGCTTCTTTCTATACGCGTGGAAGATCGAGTGAGTGAAGAAAAGAGGCTTAAAAGAGGCAAAGGGGGTGTAAAGGCAAAGTGGTGTAATCTTGTGAGCTTTGTTAGGTAAAGTTCTATTGGGAATGCAACTCATTTTTTGTATTTTTGTTTATGTTCTTGATGGTTTTAGCTCACATGTTTTGTGCTAGAATAGAACATACACTGAATTTTTTTGTCAAGTTTATACTCTTCAAATAGGCCAAGGAATCATGTTTTTCTGTATGCTAAGTGCTAATTCAACTTCTCAGCTGTCATTTTTCTGAATATATTTGTATCATAAAAAATGTTGATTTTTCAAGTGTTTTGGAACTTGTTTTAATATTAGTGTGGGAAAAGAAGCTGCTAAGTGAAAAGAACAGTGTTTCAAGATTCCTAACTCCATCATGTGCTCTCTTACATTAGCAGTTTTTTAGATGTCTAAGCTTTCTATCTTCACATTTCCTTACTCTGTTGATTATTATTGTATTGTTACCAAAATTACTATATCTTGTCACATATTCTCTGGCAGGATTAACATATTCAACCAAAGACTGACCGGCTGATCTTGAACTATAAATGCCAAGGGAAAACTCTGTATGCAAACAGGGCTGCTCCCTTTTTGAGAATAGGAAATCAAGATATCTTGAGCTACACCAATTTTTTTTTCCTGATATTTATACACCATTTTTGATTCTATAGTCCATGTAAATGACTGATTCTACCTTGTGTCTGCTCCACACCTCGAATGAGTGCAGGGCTGCCTTTACAAGAAGTTTTGAAGGTACAGAAATCTATGTAACAGAAGATCACCCATTTGTTTGTTTCAGGCAAGTTAGAAATCTATGATGGAAATCGATGATTGCAGAAAAATTTGTGAAAAAGACCAGCACTTTGAATACTATTTCATTACCATAAACTGCTAGCCATCTTCATCAGTACCCTCATCATCATTTTATCTAGCAGCTCATCTTAGAAGGTGCTACCAAATTCATTGCTATTCATTTTTTGTGTTATATTATGTGATTATATGAATGTGGCAATGCATACATGATACAGTCAAATGCGAAACGCAGAGATTGTATAGAGGGCTATAGAGAGTAGTGTTTTTACCCTATATACGACCTGCTGCAATGTGAGTCTTGCTCGAAAGTCAGAACTAGGATCTTGCAACATTATGTGTGTGTATCTAGGAGGGTTTTTTTTTTTTTTTTAAACTTACAAATTATGTGGCATTTGGTCATATTCTTTTGCATCTTGTATTTCTGTGTATTGTATGAGTACTATTTGGCAGTAGACAGTTAAGATTGAGCTATTTTTATATCTGTTAGTTATTTATATATTTATTTCAAAATTCTGAAATGGAACTGAATCGTTATTCAGTTGTTTTGTGTTCTGGTAAGAGACCATAGATGATTCATTTATTGGGCTTTCAAAGCAAATTCTGAAAATGAGCCCACTAATTTGGAAGACTCCAAAAGTGTGAAGAAGCCCTACTTAAGGTAGCTTTGGAGATAGGCCTTCTAGAGAGATTTTCTGTAATAATATTAATAAATAAATAATTAAATAATATAACACAATATCTTTCTACAGTACAATAATATAAAACAATGAGCAGTGATAAATGTACAAGTAACCATGTTAAGCCTAAATAAAGTCAATGCATGCCCCAGCAATTGTTGGGGCTGAATATGAAATAGAACAAGTTGCAAACATTGACAACAGAATGTAGTTTTCGACGAAAAAAGGTTTGTGAAGAAAATGAATAAAATGCTGTAACAAATTTTCATTTAGTTACGATCTTTTTATAAAGGAGATTACATAGTTTGGATAGTATTGACCTATATCTCGAACCGAACGATATCCGACGAGATATGACTATGCCATGAGGTATAATCTTGGATCTATGTATCTTGACATGTCAATCGGCGTGATAGAGTTATAATAACGTCATGTTGCTGATGGATCTTGACAAGTTAATCGTAGTGACGCTAGTTTTTGTATTAAAAGAAATTGAGAATATGATTTTTTAGGGTAGCAAGTTAATTAGCTTCCAGAAAAGGTTCATGCATATTCTTCCAGAAAAGGTTCATGCATATTCTTCCAATTAAAAAGAAAAAAAAAAGGAAATTCCAGAAAAGCAAGTAGCTGGATTTGACCTCATATCATAAGTGCTTTCATTTGACTTGGATCATTTTAGTAGTTGTGGAACCAATGAATGTATTTGCACACCAGCATCACGCAAGCAAAGTCTAGTTGAAATTTGGTCCACTTATAATAATTTCAAGATATATATATAGTAATAACAGTATAATATATACACGCAATATATTTAATTTCCTTTTATTAAATATTCAATTTCTGGGCTTTGGATTTCAAAGGTGTTCGATGACTGCTATGTAATTTGAATTATTAATTATAATAATATATATTTCTGATTAGAAAATTACACGAGCTGGTTGGTGGGGGAAATTGTTCATAAATTTTCACTATTGTGGTCGTTAATGTTCTTTTATTCATTTATTTGAAGTTACAGGGAAAATAGACAAATCGAACTTTGATTTTTATGTAATTTGTAAAATTAATGATGTTAATAATATTTTTTGATGTATTAAAACCAAACTAAATATATAAAACAAAACAAATAATGCTAACGTGGATTAAACGAAAACGGTGCTCACGGATGATGCTCACATAAAGTATGTAGCATAACATTTATCTCGGTTTCAATAGTTACTTTTCAAGAATCCGAACTTAATCATCAAGACTAACTAGTGAAATTTATGACCAGTAAATTTTCACCATAAATAAATTATATAAAAATTTAAGAGGTGGGTTTTCATCACTACAAAAAAACACCAATTTGACGACGGAAACTTCCGTTGCCGCCGATATAATTTCCGTCGCCGATTTACTCTCCCGACGGATCGGCGACGGATCAAATACGTCGTTGATTTCTTGATCGCCGGTGAAATTAACGACGGAAACACTTCCGTCGGGAGAATCAACGACGGACTAACGACGGATAGTTCCGTCGTCGAAAATGGTCCCCATTTCGTCGTCCTGGTCCCCATTTCGTCGTCCTGGTTGTCCCTGAAATAATAAATTAGTTTTGTGACAAGAACTTGCAAATTCATCATTTTAACATATCCTCAAATGTTAATTACGAAGTTCATAAGCTCCTAGTAAGTGTCAAATAATTTTTAAGAGATCAAAAGGGTTTTTCAGCATAATAGAATATTGGATTCTCCAGAATCATAAATCTCAAAAACCATAATGCCAAGAATCATTATAATCTCAGTAATCATTTTTCCTGACAATTTTACTATAACAAACGGGCCTAAAATATATTAAAGTCATTTACACATATATCCTTTAATTAATTTGGTCAACTTTAACCATATATAAATATGCCCCAAATCAATGCAACATCTTAACCCTTCATTAATACCTTATATTTAAAGTAAAACCCATCAATCCTTTAACAATATGAGTTCATAAAATCCATAGAAATTGTCAAGCAATTGGTTATTTAATTTGTTATGCCTCGTTACATACATGAACCATTGCAAAATCAAACCTTCTCTCTCCCAAAATCAAGAACACATCTTCCCCTAAAATTGAAAATACATGCTCTGATCACTAACCTAGTGTCCACAAAAATATTGAACAGTGACCAACAGTAGATGTATGCACGTGCAAGTTGGGGTGATCAGTCCAAAAAAAAAAAAAAAAACCTCAAAAAATGCCAAAAAAGAAGAATAAAACATGTGCTTAGCATTAAGGTATTTGTTCTGTGAAGGGTGAGTTTCAAGGGCCACGCTTTGGATTGAATCAAGGAGACAGGACCACTGACTAATAATGCACTAGGATTAAGAGAATGTTTGCTACTTTGATTACTTAAATTAATGCCTTAATTAATTATTTTAATACAAACAAACTAGGCTCACTAAGATCTCTCCAAGAATAAAGTGCCACTTAACTACAAAAGACTTCAATATAATATTCAAAGTACTTGACCTAATTACATAAAGTTGGTATCACTTTCTTGCCCTTGTATATATGTGTGTATGTATGTGTATAATCATTTAGGTTATGATTACTATTTTTTATCAATAATTATTTTTATAAAGTAAGATATAATATTGTGTGTGTGTGTGTTTTATATTTTGAATAGTATATATTGAGTCCAATCATGATAATTTTGGTAATTTAAAAAAAAAATTGTAACCCTTTTTAGTTATTTAATTTCCATGTTGTAACCTAGAAAATGGTTAATAGCAACTATATATACATATTATTTTTTCAAATTGGTTATTTTCTATTGTAATTGATAATATTTGCTTAATGGAAGCCTCAATTTCTTCAACAAATAACATAAAATTTAAATAAAAAAAATTGAGGATACATGACCCACTATCGTTATCTAATTTGGCTCTTCTAATCAATTTAAATGTCACATTCACCACGTGGACACGTAATGTTTTATTGCGTTATTAATGTCGCACCAAAACATTCTATTATTTGTATATGAAAAGATTGCATTGCTAAATTCATAGTACCTATCATCTAATTCTATAAAAGGCCAATAAAGATTAATTTGATCAAATTATTTAAAAAGTAATGCTAAACAGCCACATTATGACTGTCCATATGCTGTTTTTCTTCAAGAAATCAGATCGATTTAGTTAAAATTGGTTCATCTAATGAAATTAAATTTATAATATCTATCTAAAATTGGTAGAAAAATGACTATTATGTAAATGAATATTAATGTATTATTATTATTTTTTCGAATACATTAACTATTATACTCTTGTGTGAGTGGCCATAATGTAGCCGCTAAATTTTATTGATATTAGAAATTAAAGAGAAGTAACCATCATATTTCAACATTATAGTACCTGTAAAAGTTCATTTGAGGTGAAAAAGGTGGTCTGAAAACCACTTTCTCTTGTTCATTAAATTATATTTGGAGTGCCACTTATGGTAAAATCTTGCATTGTGGGTGTCATGATTATACTCATCATTGAAGATGGCTTATGAAATAGTAACAACTAGAACAATAAAAAGGCAGTGTTAATAATGATGGCTTCATAATTATGATTCTTGAACTTTTAGCAAGTGTAAAACCCATTTTCCAAACACATAACATCATGATCTAATGATGAGAGAGAATCATTACAAAAGTCATATAAAGGGTTAATCATACCAGTTTATCATGTGAAGTACACTCAAACCTAGATCAAGAAAATTAATTGTGGAACCAATAAAAAAAGAAAGAAAAATTAAGAAAAAAGGGAAACTTCCTTTTCTTTTTTTTTGGTCCCTAATAATATTTGCTCAACTTTTGAATTGATTGGGATTATGGATTGAGAACTGAGGCTGCTGCTGCATGGCAAATGAGTAGCTAAGAAACGGCGAGAATGCGAGATTTGTATTCGCCGGAAAATTATGGACCGTTGGATCAATCACACTCTTCTGCCCTAATGCTTCAAGAGCCTTGACTTGTGATCTGAGGAATTTGAGATAATTCGCCGCTTCATCCAGCATTGACGCCGTGTCCATTTTGCTGCCGCCGGGGACCAGCTTCTGCAAAACCCTAATTCTC